>STHB01017058.1:0-12558 GCA_018908115.1 Anopheles rivulorum
CAAGAAAAGGGCTTGCTGTTCGGTTGCGATGGTAACACCGGTGAATGCGCGAGATGGGAGCGCATTAAAAGTAAGCATGTTTGCTGCATTAGTTTTGCAACGTACATCATGCACAGTTGCAGCGGAACGGGTACGAGTAATGGTTGGGTATTGAAAGGGATTTTTTTCTCCTAATGTAGGAACCACGGTACCAGCTGATGCAGGTGTGACGGCTGGGAAGTAGAATGGACTCTCTAAACACGTTGGAAAGATGAAAAAAAAAAACTGATAGTAATATTATGATATTTTATACGATGGTTCAGCAAAACTAATTAAAAGTGTTGTTTATTTTTATGTTTCATGTTGCAATTTCGTTTTATCTTGCATTTTATGCTTGCATGATGTATCTTTATATCATTTGCATTTTATACAAAACTGTTTTCTATTTTTTGATTTTTAAAATGTTCCAATTTGTTATCTTTTAAGCTTAAATTTCTTGGTGGTCTGTGTTTGTGGTTATTTTTATAGTTTTCTAATTTATTGTTGTTGTTTATTTATGTATTTAACAGCATCGTCTGGCCTTTGCAAGTCTTCGTCTAGTTTTTCATTGTTTTCATTCATTATTTTATCCGGTTATTATTTTATTTGATATCTTATAACGAAGCGTTAAATTTCCGTATTTAATTTCTGAAATCTATGTCTTATTTGCACTTTATTCTTTTTCTATCCTTTTTAACATGTAAAAGTTTTGTTTTCTCCTTTTTTATTATCTTTGTTTTCTAATTTATTTATAAATTTTAAGAAGTTCGTTTTTGTCATCTTAGGTGATGTCTTTACTAGTTTTACTTTGTTAAGTGAGATGTGTAGCAAAAAAATAACCCCTTCTTACTGGAAACAATCAAGCATTGTGCTGTTTACGTTGCGACCCTAACTTTAAACCCGTTAAACCCATTATTTATCGTCACTGTAGCGCAAAGCCTTTTGTTGTGCGACAAAACGCAACCACAAAGCCATGCTGAGAAGTGACTTGGCGGTGCCCAAAATCATCGCGTTCAAGTGGAAATATCTGTCACTGACGCGTTTGGTAAGGCGTCAAAGGCGTCCGTGGCGCACGAGCTGTCTAACCGACATTGCGCTACAACGGCTTCAAAAAGCGTCACAAAATAATACATAAAATGCAGTAAACAGACAGACAGGGGCGAGCAGCAAATGATTTCCGACACCAATTTTTCCGGGTGGGGATAAACTGAAACCTGAACCGTATCCGGTGTTGTGCCGACTGTCACAAACGGCACAAAATAACACGTTAAGTTGCAGATCTTGAGATTTTATGCGAGCGTCAAAAAATCGCTTCGCATTCACTTGTGGCAGGTTTCACGATGTCCTGAAGTGATCATTTCTCGGTCTGGTTCGGTTTTATGTCAGCATCATTTCACAATGAACACTCTTTTTTCCCTTTCTTGTGCAGCAACAAAACGGAGGGTAGTTCACGCTCAGGAGATCACGAGATGACAATGTCCCTTCTCCAATGGATGGGAGAAATGGGGACGGTTTCTTCAAGTCTCGGCCAGAAGAAAGTGTTTTTGGTGTGCTTTGTTTGCGCAACATAATGCCAACATGACGCTCAAGTTTGGATTATTTAAATTAACAATTAAATGTTGTTAAAAGTCGCTGTTGCTCTTCCACCAAAATATAGGTTTAAATATTTAAATTTGTTGAACTCTCGCAAGGGAACCCGATGTTTGACAGTCAAAGACTGCGAATGTTTGTGTTTAATTTGTCAATGACGTTTGACGCTCACTGTCTGGGTGTAGTAAAATTTTTACATCCCCACTAAAAGGAAACTATAATCCTGTGCCCGCTTAAAGCCCGCAGTAAACGCTTCCTTTACGCAGTACGTGTAGCTTCCCTTCGGCCGATTCCAAAGCGATTCCTTGCGAGAGATTCCTTTTGCCAAGGGTTGGAAGATCCACTGGTCGAACGGTTGGGGTTCAGAGAATGTGTGCACAATCTATAAAAATATAACGAGATACGCCCGAAAGCAGTCCCGAAAGCGGGTGCACAAACTTTGCTGCTCGCTTCCTGCCAATGTTTCGTCGGCGTCGACGGCTATAAAACGGGGGAGCCATAAATTCGGTGCAACGGCGAACGTAAAACGCAGCCCTGCTGGAGTGGCGCATTTTCAGGGCACAAGTGCACTTTTGGCCCATCCGGACGAATACGATAGGGGCGAAGTTTAAGTTTGCTTCTTTTGGGTGGTAGTTGCAATGAAAAAGGGACGGTTTTGACGAGACCGAAGGAGACAGTCGAAGACAGTCCCCGAGCGCACTGGTTTTGGCGAACTCTACCCAAATAGTGCAACGGATGTGGTGGATGTGTGTCTTTCGCTGAACGATTTCTTCACCAGTTCGTCGTGGTTGGCGCTGGTGAACTTCCTGATGTGAGTTCAGGCACACTCGCTAAATGGAAGATTTATACAGCGCCATGCATGGCACAGGACAGTCGATACCATCAGTGAGTTGTGCACATCAACATCTAATTGACCTTAGCGAGAAGGTTTAAGAAAAGGTCAACCGGTTTCACTTTTCCCTTTAAGGGTTTATTCTTGTTTATTGTAAGTATTTTGGATGATTTTATTTTTCGCTGGATTTTTTATTTTGATCACATTTTATTTTAATTAAGTCCTTCAGTAACAGTGGTAGGAAAATGAATAAATTACAAAACTAAATATTTATAAACAACTTAAAGGTTGTGATAGAATTGAATAATTAAAGATGCAACATTTTAAATAACATTGAAAAAAGGATTGAGGTAACATAAATAAAATAAATTGCAGAAAAGACTTGAAAAGCATTTGCAATAAAATTTAAAATCATTTTGAAGCAGAAATGTGAGTTTTTTTTAATATGAACTAATGCTAAATAAGTATGTGAAGGGGTTGAATTTTTTAAACAATAAAGAAATTTGTTAAAATTAACGAAAAAAGGAGGATGATATGTTATGTTTATGCACAAATTGATAATAACATATTTTTGTAAAAAATATGAAACAATGTTAAAAAGAATTATAACAAAATCTAAAATAATAGAAATAGAGACATGAAAATGAATAAGGTCGATTTAAAAAAAACATTGATGAAATTTTTTTAATTTAAAGAAATGATTATTTGCAATTATTTTGATAGAAAGAACAAAAGTCAAAGTGACATATTTTAATGAAAAATATTTTGTTTTAACGTTATTAGATCAGCATTCAATTTCCTTCCTAACCATACTTTGTGGAGAACATTCAACATGCAGAACTTGAAGTGCGAGTTTGTTAATAACTAATGCAATAACAAGTCCAGTGTTAGCTGTATCCCCGTGAGTCAATAATGATGCCGGGATGGATGGACAAACAGACAGTTTTTTTTTTGTTTGACAACAATGTTGTTGTCTTTTATTTCGTGTGTGTGTGTGTGTGTGGGTCGTAGTTTGCATCCCAAGCACCAATGCACCTGAGCATTCTGTTGCATCCTGTGTAAATTTCGCTTCAATGTTTTATCACATTTTTGCTGTTTGTTGTTGCGTATGCACTGTTGCATAGGATATACTCGGGTGTATTGCACAGAACACGGAAGGATAGCGCTGATATTATATTTGCAAAAGCAGCATCATGCACATCATCATCATCATCATCATGATTGTTGCTTGTGATGCCACTGCCACGTGGATGGAACAGTGTTGTGGGAGATGGTTTGTATGCATGCATCTGTGTGTGTGTGTGTGTGTGTGACCCGATTCGGGTCGGATATCGGGGTACTATCCTACCAGAGCAAGCGGAGAAAGTAGTATACCCGACGCCATCCCGGGCCCCTGTTTTTTTGCCCGGTAACACAATTAAAACTTATTTGAACTGACTTCCTGTTTGCTTGCGGAAGATATGAACGACTAATGAGATATGTTTCGGAAACATTGGCTCGGTTTTGTGCATACAAAAGTGCTGGCCCCCAATCGGTGTACGGTACACGCTCGGTTCGGCGTGATGCATCAATCGATGGGACCCACCGTGGATGGGTGAACCTCGTTTTACCTCTCACTCATTCTCTCTCTCTTTCTTTCTCTCTCGCTCAAGTAAGCAGTCGGTCGGTTCCCGAAAAACAGGGCGAACGCTTCACTCCGGAGGCGCAGACCGGAAATTGAATGAGATTGTTTCGAATAAATGGCAATTTATGGAAGGGCAGAGTTTATATTTTTGCACAAAAACAGCGGGGTGGAAACCACTCTTAACACACTCTGTTCGCATCAGGCACAACCGAGCCTGATCACCTTTTCCAGCGCCATGGCTGAGGCGCTTGGTGCCTGGGTTATTGTTAAGGTTCTTTTTTTTTTAAATTTTATTTGCCGAACCCATGACGTGCCCGAGACAGAGTGATAATAATTTGTTACAGTCTAGTAACGGCCACCCGCCCGGACCGTTGTGATTGTGGATTTAATTATGGCTGTGCATTCAGCGCATGTTATTGCCCTCGTTTGTTTTTTTTTGTGCTTTGCTATTTCCCTTGTGCCAAAGGTCAAAAGGGTAAAAATGAGTTTTATTGCAATACTGGCTGCATCGCGTACGTAACACACGTAACGTTACGTGTTTTGAAGCTCGAGTGTTTGTTTACGCTTGTTAGTAACAAAATAAAACATAATAACGTACATGACACTTATGGCACTCAGCCACAAATCATACCACAATGAAGAATTTAATGATTGAACATGTTTGGAAAGTTTTTTCCTTAACTATTCAAAGCATAAACCATTCTTGTTAAAAACATTCCCTTTCCCCCATCGCATCATTATTCATTAAATGTGTTGCAATTTCTGCTCTATAATTAATATCTACCTTTTTGTAGTCAATCGTACTCATCCGCGTGAATCGCGTGTCGATCGCGGTGTTTATTATTAAAGGCTACAAACGGCTCTTATGCTTTGGCACGCGGGATGCAGGAATAGATGCATCCGGGCAATCGGAACCGTAGGTAGCATCAACTGGTACGGGGTAAACAAAGAACGCCATTTGTACTTGCAACCGGCTACAATATAATGAAGCGTTTGTATGCGACGGGCGTACCAACGTTTCAGCAGCATTGGTAATATATCTCACTCCATTCCTTTTTCATTTTGTAACACTTCTATGTCTTTGTATTTATGGTGTTTTTTTTTTGAGAGTTGCACTTTTGCTCTGCTGTTTAAATGCAATTGATGCAATGTAACGTCACGTAGTGGAAGAAATTGAGAATGCGCGATCTTTCGTTCATGAGTGGTGTTTCTGTTTATACTTAATGTGTTGAAAAGAATGGCTATAAAAAGAATAATTTTCTGTGTTTAAACTGAGCTTCTAGATTATGTAACATACCTTTAAAATAAAAAAATATTATAAATTATTAATCATATTAAACGTTTTAGAATATAAATTTTATTAAATCAGTCACATTATCACAAAAAGTGTATAAAATCTGAACATAGAAGCACAACATAGAGAAGAAAATAGAAAAGAAAATACAAATCCAAACAAATCTGTAAATAATAAAGGTGTCAACAACACACGATAAATGTAATTTCAAAAGAGATTTTCCGTTCATCCATTTGTAGTGATGAGTTTATCAAACGCTATAGAACACATTTTCAACAGACATTCATGTACTCGCTAATATAAATCAGTAACCGGATACAATTTCAATCGCTTCGTGGATTAGTAATGCAGCCGCCGGATGGAACAATTTGCCCCAATAATTGGCAAACGTTTTGACGTGCTTTAAGTGCGTCCAGTTATTTAATGTTTAATTTAAAACGCGTTTATATATGCTATTCCACTGCGTTGCACCACGGGTTACGATTAGTGGAACCAATAACTGGGTGGGCTTGGGGGTTGGATGTCAGTATAATCGAATTTTCTTCTGCCGCTATTTGCGTGGGGATGGTTCGTTCGTGTGCAAAACCCTCCACCATAGACATATATATATATATATCGTACCATAACCGGTCAGGAGGTGTGAATATGGTTGCTTCGTAGCATGAAATTTTGCGTTTTCCGTTCATTCGGCACTACAAATTGGAACTCAAATTGCTACGGCATAACAGTTATTTGATTATTTCCGTAATTTGTTTGGTTGGAGTGTATATATTACGCCGGTGCAGGGGAAGAAGGAAAGAAAACAAAAAACAAGAGCAAATTCCACCGCTGGAAAGGGGGTTAAAGTGGGTGGGGTTGTGGGTGGGAAGGAGAGGGGGGCACGTTCGACACCCTAGCGGAAAATCAAACAAACTGTTTTTGGATCGGATCGGTGTGCGCATGGTTTCAACAAGTTGTGCAGCTACAAAATAGAACCAGTGGGAAAGGAATTTTAATGCACAGAGTGCAAGCTTGTGATTAAAATCAGGGGTTATATGGAATGGGGTTGTGAGGAAATATTGTACTTAGAAGCACTTGCACTCTGCTCGCTTTTTTTTATTGTGATTTCAATAATTAAAATTTATTTGATCAATTATTAAAGAGAACGAAAATATTGGAGAATAAAGATCTCATCTCAAAAAATAATTATTAAATATTGAAAATCCTAACGAGCGCTGTGGTGGATAGCATACTAATTGAAGGTCAAATGTTTAAACTTCTAAAAGTTTAATTTCACATAGCGTGATTACATTGGTTGATTCGTTTCTTCATCAACCTTACAGTCTCTGAAGCTTACCAAAAAACTAGCCGAACAATGGATGTGGAAATAGTTACTTAAACTTCGCCAATAGTTCTAATTATATCCATGATGTGCCTAAAGATAGGTAACAACCTACTAGAAGTCGTCCAGAATATCACTTTTACAGTGCTATGAAGTATTGAAATTATTTTAAAATTGACTTAGAAGAATATATGATACCATATACATGGAAGGATCTTAAAGAGGTTTGTAAGGATCTTCCAACAACAAGGATGTCTGTAAGCCAAATGATCATGATCGAGCTTCAAGGTTTTCTCCAGCCGTGACAGACGGCATTGGAACGTGAGTCATACAAAGGATGTAGTAGTAGACCAAGATTAGTACATTTAGCGCCTTGAATAGTGAAGTAAGGCTGTGCTCCGTTAGCAGTCGAGCGTCATAGACAAAAACGACAGTGCTCAAACGGTGCTCTGTGGAAATTCGGTGGTCGTATGAAACTATCAGCTCAGAATTAAACCAATCTCGATTAAACAGCTCGATGTATACTGATTATCAAGGTATTCGTAACTTAAGGATGGAACTCAGACATATCAGTCAAAATCCAACTGTCTTGTCCGATGTCTTCTTTATCTCGCATGTTTTACACAGTTAATCAGAGCAGCTTTATACGATTCTATGGGTTTGTGCTTGTCATTTTGTCTGGTTTGTCATGTTCAATGATTGACAGCTGGCTGTCTCAATGAGTAAATTAGTATTTTTATTTAAATACAATTTATTGGAAAATAGATTATGCATTAAATAATGTATGCTATCGTTAAACTTTACCACGTTGTCAGTTCTGTATGACACTCACAGGTTTAAACTAAATGATCCAAATTTTGTTATATTGTCTTTATCTTCTTTTAAACTAGTTTTTCCTATAAATAAACAATCTAAATAATACAAAGTAATAATCCTTTGCCTTCGGAATAGAAGTATTTAAATCATTTCGAAGTACTCAAATGGTAGTGCTGAACTCAGTATTCAGCAACGAGCGACGTGTCTGTCCGTGCCACATAAATGGTACCACATATTCAAACATACGGCTCGGGTGAAATAAAGTCTTTCTCCGCATTTCTCTTACCTCCATCCGTGTACAATCAACAGGTAACACAGCTGGTTCACTTCATTCGCTGATGGTGGTAACACACTGATCATACACAACATACCGTGCACAAACCGTGCAAATATGCTAAGGAATTACCACGGATATAGGGACGGAAACGATAGACATCGGGTCTAGCCAAATTTTGTGCAAAACCTTTCGCAGGTTGCAGTCCAACTTTTTTGTGTGCAAATAGTACGCTCTTCTGGTGTGGATGTTTTTTTTTTTTGATATTCGGTGCATGCAGCCACACGAACCAAGCGCCCTGTTGGTTGGGAGGGATGGGTGGCACCGGAAACATATGTCTTGCCGAATGGTAGAACAGAATAATAATTGGAAATTTTTATATTCCGCCACACTCTACCATTCGTACCGGCCTGGGAAAATGGTTGGCAAATTCCCATTTTTTTGTGTGCCGTGTCGATTTCTTGCTTTATGGAAACGTTCAATCCAGCCAGCCAGCAAGCAAGCAAGCAGTTCCCTTTCGTTTAACATTCTCGCTTCATCAGTGGTTTCGCTCTTGTGTGCTCTGTGGTTCTTCAAAGGCTAAAGCAACGATTTGAACCAGTCAGTGCCATCTTGTGCGCGTTGGAGGGCGTGTATAGGTAGGCGTTTGAAATTATAATGAGCTTTCGAACCCGAGTGCCCGAGATTTTACGCCACTCTGTACGATTCCCTACTGGCAAGGCAACTGGTGGCCCACAACGAGACGGATTTTCGGGGGTGAGAGCGAAGGAAGTATCAGGCGTACGATGGCGTCGTACGCCATCGGAAGCGGAAGTGGAAATGGTTTCGACAACAGGATAAACGATAAAATGCTAAGCGATGGTGGCAATTTGCGGGAGACTTCATTGAACGATTTTCGACACGCACGCACGGCTACGTATATTTCTGGTGTATGTGTGTGCTGGTGACACGGCAAGTGTCGAGAAGTTCAGCCCTGTTCAGACCATTTTCGTTCGCCTGCGACACATGTTGCGCTGGTTGTTGAGTTTGACGTTTTGTTCGCTGTGAATGTGCGAACATGGGAAGAAGTGGTGCTTTTTGGGGTGGGGGATGAGTGGTGCGTGAGGCTCATGTTGATTAGGTGTGGGGGTGTCCCAACACTCCCCTCCCCCCCTTACAGGACTATAATTTATAGAGGTTTGTTTAGTGAATACCGATTTAATGGGAAATTGAATACGATACATTTCATGCGTATACGTTTCCGGTGCGCGAGTGTGAGTTGTCATAAATATAGTTCCACGCGTGTACTTTCACGCGCTGGTTTATGTGTTATTAATGTGGTTTTTGGGGGCTTAAAATGTCACTAGAGTAAGATAAATGAAAATAAAAAAATCGTTGTTGAACTGTAAATAACGGTCAGATTTGAAAAAACTTGACAGATGACAGTTGGAGATTTGGTGATTTTGGCAACACTGCTGTCAAGCTATGTAAGTGGCTTGCGTATGTTAGTAGTAGGGAAGAAAGAAAGGAACTAATACATCTTTATTTTATTTTCGATTATGACGGCTAAAGCCGTATTGTCAACTAATACATCCTAATAATTATATTTAATTAAATACACCAAGATAATTTAAGTTAACTGAAGAATTGTAATGTAAGAAACGAGAGGTTAGGTAAATGAAACTCCAGAACAAAATTTTCACTCCTCCGTCCATGCAACTAAGTTGCAGCTAGCTCATATTTAACACAGAAAATTGGTTGAATTACAATCATAAAAGACAATTCCTTTCCATAGCAAAAAGAAATCCTTGCAAAGCTGTCTGTAAATTCAGACCTGTTTGCATCTTCGAAGTCGGGTTTGAATAGCCCCGCAACACTATCCTCCATGAGAGCACAAAGTAAAGAATTCGAACTTGTCTCGGATCTCGCTACGACATTGTTTCCATGGACGATAAATTGCAGAAGCCCGAAGCATTCTTCGGGAGGGATGCGTTTTTTTTTGCTGGGTTCTCTCTATAAAATATCTTAAGCTAATATTTTGTGTCATTTTATTGAGTCATAATGAACATCTGCGCTTTACTTTCCTTTGTTCCTGCGGTTCCGTGCGGGCATCAATGCGTAAAAAGATGCGGTCTCCACCGTTTCGAGCTGACGGTTTCGGGTGTAACGTGCCCGTTACATGCAGCATGCAGACGGTTGTCATTCGTGCTGGCCAGTTGATGATAATGATGATGATGGTGACGGTGACGTTCACCACGAAAACGCTTGCTGTACAATAAAACTCAACCCGAATGGGCAGACGCCGAAAGTGGCAAATGCAATATGGTCTCGTTAATTGGTGGTTTCAGTACTGCTGCCGGAGCGATTTCGGATGGATTAAATAATCAATTAAAACTACCGAAAAAACAGTATGCTCGAGGAGATCCCAACAAAAAAAGGAGAACTTCCACTCTACCTCTCTCCCTTTTGGAGGCGAATTTGGCCTCCATGAGGCTGGCACCGCTGCAGATGCGCCATGATATTTGATGAGCGTGTTTTACGATTTCATAACATTCTTATGACAGAACATAAACACCGGGACGTCACGGGAGCTGTCGGGGTATAAAACCAAAAATTTAATAAAAGACCTTCACAAATTGGCATGTCCGCTCATCCTTGTGCCGGGATAGCGGGAAGTGAAAGCGAACCAAAACGAAAAAAAAAACAAACAAAAACAAAAAAAAACCCGCAGAAGGAAGTAAAAACGAAGTATTCCAGTGATTTCCGTGCGGTCAGTTGCAGCTGAGAGCTTTTCCGGTGACCACCGGTTCAGTAATTAAGTATAAACTTTGCTATTATATTAAACCATTACTTTTAATCTTCTTCGTTGGCTTCGCGGCGAACTCGATGCGGGGTCGGGATTGTTTGCCTCCCGGGGTGTGTCCCGGCGTTTAAGCAGGTCTACGGCCATGCGAGAACCTTGCCGGACTGCGTGTTTTGTGCAGGTTGTGGCGTTTGCTGGGGGTGAAATAAGAAAATTTATTACCAGTGCCTTTCGTAATCTTGGGTACGGACTGTCCGGCTCGGAAGGCGCGTGACACCGTTCGGCAACAAATTGGTTAATTTTTCTCTCGTTGACTTGGCGTTTGGCGCCAGAGGTGTGCATTTGGATGTGATTTGCTAAAATGTTGGGTAGGAAAGCAAAAGGTGAGTGTATTGGAAAATTTACGATTGCAGAAGTTGTTTCGGGGTGTTTTTTTGTGCGTGGAAAAGGTAATTTAATGATAACAAAAAAGGGACAATGGCTGTTTTGTATTATTTTGTAAAATATTTCGTGTTTTACATGAGTAGCTAGTAGATTTCTAGTTTTTAGTATAAGAAGATCTAGTTGAAATGTGTTAATAGAGAAGTAAACTAATTTACAAACTTATTTATCTAAAGGACATTTACAGGAGAAGAAGTTTGAGGTTCATTTGCTAATAATATAAATCTTTTTAAAAAATAATAATTTAATTTTTAAGTAACACAAGAACAATTACAGTTGATAAAGTTGTTCCATCAGTGATCCTTAACCTATCATGAGTGTTAAATTACGGATGAAAGTAAGAGATGGTAGCGCTGGATATAGTGGATCTCCAATAAGATAGCCAAATTTTGACCAATTGTGTATTGAGCTAATAGGACGATCGTCTAGGATTTGTAATATTGTTCTTGGATCTTCAAGATCGTGTATCTAGATATTCAGAATTGGCTGTGTGATTTGTTGTTGGTTGCTGGAGTGATATGACTTATATTTCCACAATAGAAAGCCCAATAGTGACTGATGATTGATTAAAGAGGAATAAAATAGCATCATAAGGGTTGCCTAAATCAGCAGCATAAATGCAGTTATTTTGCTACAAGATCTACTCTTCAAAGTGTGCCCACTACGCACTGGATCTGTGATCTTGGAGCTCAAATTCTTTATTATTCCTTAAGGTTACTGCACCATTGAGAGTGGGACAAACTTTTCCAGGACATCAATGCAACAAGTAGGATTTCAATATTAGAAAATTAGTTACAATCGGGTTTGGAAAAGGAAACGACTCTGAATCGATAAGCTCAAACTACATGAATGTAAACAAACATGTGGGAAGTAATTTGAAAATAGCAATAGAAAGGACCAATAAATTGAACAACCGGATGCAAATGTTAGTTTTCAAAAACTAAGTAATCGAAAAACATGTTTTTCAAAGAGTATTAAGTGACAATTATACATGAATAATAAAGAAAAGGAACAGTTTGAAAGAAAAATAGTATTATTAAGTAATGTAAATTAAAAAAAAACTGTATTCAAACCATATTAAACTAACTATTCGTCTTGATGGTAGCAAAGTTTTGCGACGCAATCAATTTGCCTCACGCCGAAGACTCAAAACACACTCACTCCCGTGCCATGAGTCTTGCAACTTTGTTTACTTCCTTCCTTCAGCGGATGATGCAAAGTTTCGAAACGACCGTTTGCGTCATGGTACACGACGACAAACATGTTATCAAACGGGGGCTTTTTGGGGCAAAAGACACGGTGCAGCCAGTAACCGCTGCTCTAATCCCGTTCGCGGTATCCAAAATTCAAAAGATAAAGTCCACATCCCCAACCCACTCGTACTCGCCGGAAGCGCCATGGCCAAGATTAAGTGGTTTCCGTCAGCTCTTATCGTTATCATTCGTTCACCGGAAAGCGTATCTAAGCGTGTCCTGGTTCGTTTCTTAGCTATTAGCTATAGCATGGGAAAGGAGAATTGTTCTATGCGGTGGATGGTCGAACGATCGAAGAAAACATTTTCTTTCG
>STHB01017064.1:0-12557 GCA_018908115.1 Anopheles rivulorum
CAGCAAACACACACAATTTAAAGAAAATCAAATCCACTCAACTCAAACAATACAGCTCCCGGATAAATATTTATCGAAAAACCCTCTCGAGCAAGCTCCACCGAAACCGCATCGCACACCGCAATCATTCTCCATTTTCGCCGAGTGTGTCCCTGCCGTGTGCAGGGCCTGCCACACTAATGCTATTATTGCTTCGGGTTGGGGGTTTGAGGTTACTAAGGTTCTTGCAAACCTCAGAACCGGTCGGAAAGTTCAGCACTCCCGCAAGCCATCAAGGGCAATCGATTGCCCTCGCTGAGGCGGGAATTTTATTCTCCCCCCCCCCCCCTTCCTCCTCTCCTCATTCCCCTCATCACACCCTTCTTCCTTTACCGCAAACGTCTCGGACACAACTGTGGCCACTGGGCATCGCCCTCAATAGAACCATTAAACCGCAATCCGATAGAGCAATTTTAAATCGATCAACCCGAAAGGAGAAAAAGAAAGGACACTGCGGGCTAGCCCAGCACACGGACGGATGATTTTGAAGTGAACAATTTCTTGGAAGTTCGAAGGAAAAATTCCGCTCTCTTGTGTGTTTAGCCTTGGTTTTGAGACAGCTCGCTGAAAACTTCTGCAAACAACCAGGTACCAGATGCTTGCTTCCTTACTTTATTATGTACAATATGTTAAATATTAAGACATTTTCATGGGAAAAATTATAACACCAATTAACTGCAAGCATCCGTTTATTAGCATTTTGCTCGAATCGTTTTATTGTCAAGCGTCATCGTATTCTGCAAAGTTGAAAAATCAGTGTTCGAATTTATCTACCTCAACTAACATCAGTACTAAATCTTGCCAACATGGGTGGTATTGTTGGGCGTGCGTGGTGGTGGGTTTATTGCAGCTCAGGAAAAATAGCTCGTTTGTCTTTCTAGGAGTGCTAGAATCGTAACCCACTGGCGCAGCCCCAACACATACACATCACCCAGAGAGTGGTTCAATTGAAGTGCGAGCTGTAAAGTTCCATTAATTATTGCACAACCCAGTGCTGGATTACGATCAACATGCCTGTTTGTCCAGGATTTGTGAAAACACATACACACGCCGGCTCTGGTACCGTAAAGTGTCAGCAAATCCCGACACGTGCAAATTGGAAAGGAAGGCCGAGACCCCAACATCAGCCACCCGTCGCCTGCCTGCCTATTACACACGTGTTCCCTTGGGTGCGGCACGTTGGCACGCACACACATATCATGTGTGTGTGTGCTTTTTTCTGTTCTTTTGGTCTTCATTGCTACACTGTGACGAAAGCAATTGTTCGTCCGCATTCGATGCTCGTGCTGAAACAATTGCTTTGCTTAACGAGCAGAATGAGTTATGGTACGGCTACGATAGTGCCCGAGACGATAAGGTTTTACTGCAGGAGTAACGTCTATCCGATGAAATCTACAATGTGAGTGACATTTACAAGCATAGAAACAACATGGGATATTAGTTGAACAAACTTCGGGTTGGAGATTTTTGAGGAATATGTTAGTGTGATAACTTACAACAGCGGCTATTTCTAATTCTAAAACACAACTTAGTCTTTTTTACTAACCAAAACAATCCATTTTAATTTGCTGATAGCAAGGAGCTAAAAACGATATCCTTTTACCCCGAATTAGTCTTTTTCACACCAAAGTCTATACTCCTTTTCGATCAACAATCGACGATTGTCAAATTTGACACTCGATCAATGCGTGTAGCGCCATCTGTGGTCAAATGCTTGAACTTATCTCCTATCATATCTGAATCCACCGTGAAATAATATTCTACTGTTAAATCTCAATCATTTACCATATTTCCAAATATTTTGCTTTACTTTAAATATTAAACAGTGTTTTTCAAACTAATAAAAACCACTGCAAAATAAAATGAACTACCAATCATTAAGTTAAGCTTTCTGGAATTAACGAAATTTATGCACCATAAACAACTGGATTCAATGGTTTTACGGTTTTGCAGCTCCCACGCATTCTGCCTATGTCTGCCACATTCTTGTGGTACAGTGGAATTGATTTTTTTTTTTCATGGAACCTGGGAGTGAGTATCCTTCTTCTTCTTGAGCACAGGAAATGATTGTTATCGATGGGGAAAATTTAATCATTCCCGGAAAAATGAACGGCACAGTATAAAGCCTTATGCCATCGGGAAATTTGCTGACCAATGCGTGTGCCGTTTCTATGCCTTCTTTCCCTTTCATGCTCTTCTCTGTTCGACCAAGATTTCACAGATTTCCATTTTTATTTTTCGACCCGGTTCGATCGGTGCGACGGGTTGCGCTATGCCCAAAGTGCTGTTCAACTAATTTGAATTCGGCACTGCTTACAGCCGGAGTGTATCAACGGGGGCGCTGAGTGTGTCGATTTTCGGTCGAACTTTTTGGTTAAAGCTAGCAAAGCATTCGGTTGGACCACGGTCCCATTCCGGCGAAGCTTAGGCTAATGAAACGTTTCGTTATTTATGCATCACGAATTTTTGCAATTCAAAGTAAGCTCAACCACCGAAAAGGGCAGCCACAGATTTTCCACTGCTCAGGCGTGCAAAGTTCTGACTCACAGCTGTGATGCGTAGCTATTGGATGGAAGCTGGTTTGGCAACAACGGTCAACAACGAAAAAGATGAAGACTGCGACATTTGACCTTTTCAGGACGAGAATTACACGAATAACAGAATGAAACACAAAACACGGTTGATACAACATGATTTGCGGAATGCTGCAACAATCAATTGTGTTCATTTACATTTCTCAATAAATTACAATGGGTTTGTGATTTTTACTTTCCATCTGACGCTCGTCATCGTTATCGTTTTACCTTCGAGATTGCTCATTCGGTGGGTGTATTAGGAATAAAAAATTTACTCCCGCACCCATCAAACTGCTCTGCTTTGTGTGAAGCAATGCAAACCCGAGCTTAGGCAGCAAATTATTCACCGAAACAAATGGCTGCAAAAGAGCAAACGCCTATTCCAACACATGATGGACGGTTTGGCACTAGCTTTCATGCTAGCGTGGTGTCTCACGGTGTAAGCCTAGCACTTGCCTGTCACCTAACTACAGCATGTTGACTTACGGTTTACGTATATGAGTGTGTATCTTGGTGCGTTTAAATATTCCTCCAGCTAGAAACTATCACCACTCGATCAAAGAAACACACCGCACAGAATCGTGCGGCGGCAATGTCCTCCAAGCGGGTTTTTTGATGTATGAACTAGGCATTCTTCCATCAGCATCCCATCGCTCATCGCGCTGATGAGTCCCCAAGGGCGTGAAAAGCTAATAAATACCTGTCTGTTGCGGCTTCCCTTCCACAAGGCGTGGCCACAAATGGTATCTTTGGTGGTGGTAGAACAAACGGAACCTTCACAATGCTGCCCGTTTGTTGACGATGGGGCAAAGGTTTGCTCACATCATTTTTCCTGCACCATCACATGGTGGGACGTACGGCCGTAGGCCAAAGCCAAACGGCACAAAAGTTGGTGTTGGCAACGTGGCAAAATGGGAAGTCTTCTATGGCAAACACTTCACGTTGCTTAAGCCTGAGGAAAACGGAGTCATGTGTCTTCTGCTGTACACCTATGTTTTTCAATTGAGAAAACAACCCAGAAGATAGCTTACCACGTTGTTACGAAGCGCCTTATAAATCATTATTTCACAGCAGATATTACAATAGAACACCTGTATTAGCAATGATTGTGTTAAAAGTGAGGCACGAGGCACGAAAAAGTGAAGGAAAAAGTTTATTATTACGAAATAAATCCTTCTTACTAAGACTTTTCTCTTTATCTACTAGCAAAATCAAAATGTTTTGACAACGACATCTATGGAGGAGTACATTAATCAACATTTCTAAGCCTTTTGAAGTTTTCATAAGAATGCTGTAAGAGAAAATGTAAGAATGTTGTCATAAGAATGTTTTTCAAATATCATTACGTTCTGTCAATTTATTCATTGTTTACAAGCTATTTGAATTTGACGTTTCAACAAGTTTTTCGGTTTCTTAGTTTCAAGCTAACCTGATGGAACCGTGAAAGAAGCTTTTTGTATTCATTTTCAACCGTTCACCGATGGGTGTTGAAGTTTAATAGTGACCGTACAAGCATTATAAACGAGTTAGTTGAGATGCAAATGGATTTTTTAGTAGACTATCTTCATACTCTGAGTATTATTGTGACCTTTAAAATCAGTTAAATGACACACATTGTGAGAAAAGATCCGGTTTGCAGAACAAAAATCGATTTCCAGCAAGACAATACACTTGTTCACCTGTTTGTATGTTGATACAATACACATCCTTACCATTTTCTGTCACCTTCCCCGAAACACATAAAACCGTTGTCCACAAAGAACTTTTGATACCGAATCTATAACATGACGTTAAATGTTCTTGGAAGCAGTTTTTCGGTTTGTTTGACATAGACCTTCTGTCTGCATCAAGTTCAAATCACCCTAATCGTACCTTTGAACTGCCCTTCACAGAATTCCTGAATTCTAAAAATTTGTTTTTAAAAGCTTTTCCCAAGCAGTAGCGGTCTTTTCGTTTCGTATTAATTTGGAGAAAGAAAGGAATACAATTCGTATTGAAATAAGCTTCGTTGCAGTAGTGGAAGCGATGAGCAGATGCACTGAACATAAGCATGCACTTCTGTTCATAACTGCATCAGCGTACTTGTTATTCAATTAAACAGCATCTTGCAAAGGCATATCAACGGGCCGTAGGAAGCCGTCTTACGTCTTATGTACTTTCTCCGTCTTACTGCTGCCACACTAACAAAAGCTACATTGTTGCTGTTCATCAACATCTCATAAAATCGGATGAGCGTAGGCTAAAGTTGAGACGCTAGCCATCGGATCTACTTCTTCATTACGCTGTAGAGATGGGCGACAAAACCTCCGGCCGTAACAATCAACGAGCGCCCGGTTGCTTACACAACCGTAACCGTGCACACAACGCTGGTTTGTCACTCGACGTCGCATCGACCCGAACCCGTCCGTGTTTATGCTGATTCACACCGCGCATCTTTGCGGCAAAAGGCGAAGTTTTCAATTTAGCTACCCCGCCATCATGTGGGTAGGGTACATTCTCAAGACGGAATGCCATCATTCCCGCTGTTCGAGCTGGAATACGTTTGTCGCTCTTTAGCTGCCAAGCATGGTAAGGCGCAGTGCCAATTCGCTGCGAAACAGAATACCACCACCCGCCATGTAGCTAGCTGTATATCGCGGAACGTACGCGATGTCGGCGAATCGGGGTGGATAGTGTTGCTATCCCCCCGCCTGCCAACGTGTATTCACACATTTTACGACACATGAGCTAAATTACATCTTTTCGCTGTCACGCGTGCCTCGACCGAAAATTGCCCTTCAGGATACCCGGGCCGGGTTGCGCGTACGCACACGCAAGCATCCAGCGCCATCCAGTTTCGCGTTGGCGCTGTTGTTCACGGACCCATCAAAACCCGCGTACAAGATGCCATCATTTATTGTGCTCGTGTGCCGGGCACAACCGGCATCCCCGAATGTGGGCAGGCACTGGAATACATGAAACTATTTCCCGCCAGCATAAAGTGTTGTTCGTTCGATGTTTGCTTAGAATTTCTAACATGGGCCATATTGTTTGCACGGGCAAACAATTCACAATGCACCGGTCCCGGGTTTCGGTGAATGAATCTTTCGAAATAGTGGCTCGGATCCATTCACTTTTGGGAACGCAGCGGTTCCCGAACAACGCGAACGTACGTAGAACGTTTCATTCGCACGGAACTATGTTTATGTTATTTGAAGCTGAAATTACATGTACTTTAAACTTGGTAGTACTTTGCGAAACCTTCACGTATCATTGTAACTCTTTTCACGTCGCAACTGCGCCGTATCATTTTTGCTAGTGATATTCTGCTATTTCAATTTAACTCATCGTTGGTACGCAATGAAGACAGCACACCAATTGTAAATCAATTTAGCTCGTGTGAGGAACTTTGAGATAGAATTTTGGTGAATTTTCTTAGGGCAGTTTCTAATCGTATCCCAATTTGTCTGATGTCTAATGTTGATTACCAAAAAGCACATGGATGAACTGCCGGATTGTCACAACAAATAGCTAGTGAAGGTCTTTTTGGAGTTAGACATTCCATATCCTGAAGATGTATTGACCACCGAAAATTAGCGACAACTTCCGGTTATTCATCTGAAGTATTTTTAAGAAGTTTTCAAACACTTCGCAGCTCAATTTAACTACTGTGCAAGGTAGATCATTAGAGAAAATCAATTCCCAAGTCATTCGCAAAGTTGTTCATGGTTGATAAGTGTTTTGATGAATCTATTTGGAAAGATTACTTTAACGTTACCCAATTCCCTAAGTATTCTTCATTTGTTCCATTTTTATATAATCATACTTTTAAAAATAAACCATTTCACAATTTTGAACACAATTCATAGGAACTGTTGAATTGATTTAATTCTGATTAATTTTAAAAAACTTTATAGTTTGAGCTTTTCAAAATAGTTCTCATAAATTCACAAGGTATCTCAAATGGCTGCAATTTCCCTTAGATCTGCATCATGATTCGAGCTTCTTGCCAAATCTATTATTACGACATGGAGTAATTTTCAAGGATCGCCAACTGCGCATTGTATTGATTTTCTAGTACCGTTGTGCTTTGTACGGTTCCGTAGCTGTTATTGCTCGGTTCTGCATATTATTCACTACCGATATTGAGTCAAACTAGTCCTTAGTCGTTCATCGCCTGTATCCTTTTCTCTTCCACATGGATTGCATTTCTACGCTCAGCTTGATTTTGCCGAACTCTAGGCGGTCTAAATGTCAGAGAGAGTGTGAATGAGTTCCTTAACAATACTTAGTAGTACAGTCACCTGCATACACCAGCCATATCCTCGCGGTTGGATATTTCGTGTGTAAAATAGTTGTTTGATATGAATGCCAAGGAATACGGCACTGATATAAAGATGCTCTGATCTTTTGTCATGTCACAAATGATCTTTTTGTCATGTTCATAGTTCATATTAGTGTTATCTTAACCCAAACATTTGTTGAAGAATAATTTATCATACGAAAAGGCTTTTAAATTTATTAACTTCAATAAAATTAAACTCAAAAAACTTTTTCAACTCAAAGTTTAAACATACTTGTTTTGTTTTAAAAAATCAAACTTTGAGTCCTCTTTATTTAACAAAAAACAAAATAAAATGATTTTTCCTCCGCCAGACACAAAACGTTTCTGCTAGAGTAGATTTCAAATGGATAACTCTTAACAGC
This sequence comes from Anopheles rivulorum, assembly GCA_018908115.1. Lineage (NCBI taxonomy): Eukaryota > Metazoa > Arthropoda > Insecta > Diptera > Culicidae > Anopheles > Anopheles rivulorum. Next base: position 7,302 of record STHB01017064.1, read on the forward strand.
TACAACCTCTTAGCCTCATTCCTTTATCTGCTTAATGCCGTACCATTTTACATCTCTATTTGTTCACGCTCTAAGACGTTTACATATATTATTACCACTTTGAATAAAAAAAAGGAAATTGAGGGGCGCCCCACAAAATGCCGCAATAGTCAGCTCAGTCAGCTCAGCCAGCAACCAGCAAAAAATGGAAGAAGGAAGCTTATGTTAGATTGAGGCAAAAATCGAAAATGCACAATTCAAACGTACATCGTAGGCCACCCCAATCCCAAACGTGTGGCCCCTTACCTCCTTCTCCCCTCCCACACTCCCTCTCCTCACCTTCGGTTGAAGAGGGAAAAGCTTTAACCGTAACCTGGCGCTGTACGGGTGCTTGAAGTACTTGTGCAAGCAAATCAACCCCAAAAGCCGTTGGTGGCCGCTTCCATGCCGCTCATGTACAGCATCAACATATGCTGTGGGAATGGATATAAAACGCTTCCCAATATGTTTTACAAACAAGATCAATCTCCCGAACGGCCTCGGGGGCCATACAGACAGCCAGCCAGCGTGCGCCATGGGGAAGATGAAGAGATAGTATACGCAGGACGGGCATCCACAGCAAAAAACGTTCGTACCACAAAAGCAGACAAAGACGCTGCATAAGAACATTGTGAAAAAAAAAAATAAATAAATAAATAAAAGAAAAACAGAAGCAGAAAGCAGCACGAAAAAGTTTACTCCAATTTAGGGTTGATGCTGATACCGTACATCCCCGTGCCCCAGCAATCCAGCTTTAGCCATTTCAGCCTTGACTTTTCGCTTTCTTCATTCTTCAGTTTTATGGTAAATATTGTTCGCTCGCTCGTGAAGCGCTTTGAACTGTGCCAACGATTATCTTACCCACGGTGGCCACTTTCCCGCAGCAAACATTGGTATGGCAATCTCTTTTTAAAACCTGCTGGAAAAAAATTCCCCCAAGTGAAGGATTTCCTTTTTTCTGCCGAAAATGAAAAGAGAGAGAGAGAGAGAGAGAGAGAGAGAGAAAGAGAGAGATTGCGAAAAATATATATACACACCAACACACAAAACAAAAGCTCTTTTGTTTTCCACGCTGCAAAAGGAAAAAACAAACCACGAAAGCATTTAGTCCCGCAAATTTACCAACTCCAATCATGGCGGACATATTATCTTAGCCACAAAATAGCGCATCTTGGGAGCAGCAAGAAAAAAGGGGACAAAATATAAACACACATTCGGTACACATAAAGTACTGGCCACAGTTTTCATCTCGTCTCAGGGTCTAGGAAGAAATCTCCATCAAAAATATCGCTCGAAAGCTTGCCAACGCAACGCAAGGCGGTATTTTATTCCAACCTGAAAACTTTCGCTCATTCTTGCGCAACGAGCAAAATTGTGCCGTGGGACGAGAGTTTGAGAAGTGGTCGAAATAAAAAAAAAAAAACACATTCTCCACTCGCAAATTTTTCGGTCGACCCTTTTAGACGCTTCTGCTGGCAGAATGATCTTGATAGGAAAAGCCAAAAACCCAAATCAAAAAAACAAGCTTTTCATTCAAAAGTGGAAATAGTAAAACAGAAAAGATAATAAAAGCACTGACAGTGAAGTACAGTGAGGCAAAGCGTACATCGTTACAACGGGGAGAGTCCCTCGAGGGGAGTAAAGGTTGAAATTTGAGGGAATCTGTTTTTTCTTCCTTCTTATATCTCACCCCACATCTCCACCCCAACAGTCGACTGCAATTATTGCTTTCTTTGCAAAATTCGGTATAATTTTTCGTTGTATATTTCTTTTACGCCTCGATCTTTTTTTTTTATTTTGTTTACCTTGCCCATGCCTTGCACTGTTAAGGGTTCTGCTTCGTATCGCATCGCACACACCTACAGCTGGGTCCCGGAAAAATTATTTACTTCCTGCCTCGCACAGCGGCAAAGGCGATACAATAGGCCTGTTTGCAAGTTTTGTTTTTTTTTGTTGCATTTATTTACGAGCTGGGCGTAGTTAAGCTTTTCTTTGGCTTTGACTTTGGCCTTCATGTTCCTGCACTACATTTCCGGTTTGTGGATTTTATTTTTCGTTGGAATCGTTATTGTCTTTCTTTAATCCTTTCGACAAGCGTCTCAACACTGGCGGGCGTCACCTTGCAGCATTGAGCCCCGTGCTATATAGGGTTACGCATTCCCTTTATAGGTCGGCAAAGTTGGCCGGGAACTTGAAAAGGGACGCACCAAACAAACCGGTACCAGATCGAAACCCGAAAACGTCGGGTCGTAAACTATCGTTTTTTTCCCGAAATTCGAAATGTCTCTTTCATATCCACACGTGGCGTGTCCCGGAGGCAATAGCAAACCAAAACGAAAAGCGAGGCAAAACAAATCCCGAACAACCCAAGGGGCCGTGTGGGTTCGGGATCATCAATTTCAGCCTCCAACTGTGGCTGAAATTAGAGATTTAGTTTGTGTGTTTTTTTTTTGTTTTCAAGTTTATTGCACTTGCTCTTGCGGCGCCAATGCGTCCTTGCGCTAGCTAACAGTGGGCACAGACAGCAGGAAATGGAATTTAATATGCGCCACATTTGTAGTCACCCTTTTTTTTGGTGCATAGGGTTTTATTTAAGACGAGCACTTCAAAGCCATAGGGCAACACAATTTATATCAAATATATATCGATGTCATATTTATGTTCAATCGTGTTTGCTTTAGCTACAATTTCATTGCAAATTCCAACTTTATTAAACATTGCTGTTCCAGATTTATTGGCCTAACAATCGAAGTCATACGGCAAATATTGTCATAAATAACGTCTGCATGGACCTGAACCTGGGAGTATTATTACACTGCATTGGAAGGACATAGATTAAACGTTTAAATAAATAAACAAACAGCTATGGAGAATATTGGAAGCATCGACTTAGACGAATTCTAAGAAGATAAATCGTCATATTGAACATAAACTTCAACTTCCAGTGCGTTATAAGAGCTTATCATTTACATAACGAAGTCGCTAGTACAATATTTGGTCGTTCTTAAGTCTAGAACTTGAATAGCTCCATAAACTCTTCCTGGAACTGAGATGACTAAAGGATTTTATAAAAAATGATCAGAGTTGATAAGATCCCTTTGCAGTTGCAAACATATTTATGACTCTTTTCATACTTCTTGGAAGATGTCTAAGCAGACTATCAGTCAAAACTTATCTCTATTCAAGATTATTGTGAGTTGAGGAAGAAGTTTGAAATTGAAGAGCGGATAATATTCTGGAATGAAGAAATTAGTTACTATGATGAAGTTATGTGTTAAAATACTTAAAATTTTGTATACTATTCCCCAGTAAAAATCATACATCAGGAAATATCCTCAAAAAACAGTGTAAAACCATGGATCTCACAACATTAGTTATGTTACTCTGCCGATATCCTAATTCTCCCGCCATTGCGTACATTTACTTTGGTGTCTATAAATACAAGACCATTTAGCAAATTTCCTTAGGCTTCTTACGTGTAATTATTGGAAGAGCAGCCTATTTAAACGACCTGCGGTTTCCCTTCGAAACCAGTGCTATTTCGATTTTGGGCTATCGCTTGCTCGGTGTCTGGTGTAAGCTGATAGCGCTTAATAATATTTGAAAAGGCCACTCCAGCTAGCGCCAGTGTGCCGGTGCCCTGGTGCCGTGTCCGCGCTCAGTCAGTAATCACATTTCTTTTCAATCTTCCACCTTGTAAATACAAAAATGTGTCCTAAAAAGAAGCAACCCCGCACCATCCTAAGCTAGGCAGATGGATCCGGGTATGTGTTCCCAAGAATGTACGAAAAACTCCCCCCTGACCCGAAACTTATGACAGAATAAAATAAAATCCCACAGCGTACAGCGTAAAAGCAGGAAATGAAAATCCACGTCCAAACGGGCGGCGTCCACCGACTCCTTCGGGGGGTATTTTTCGAAACCTGGCTTTATCTATCAATTCACTCACAGTGCGGTGTGCGTAAGAAGGCACAGGCACACACTTCTTTCCCCGGTGCGAACTGCTTTCCGCGGGGATCGTTCGGTTCGTTCGCTTCGTTCTGTGTTCTGCTCAAAAATCCTGCACCATAATCATAATCATAACACGGCTTGATAGCAACGACAGCGCGCAACACCAAATCGCAAAGCACTAGCGCCACACAAGGATGAAGATGCTGCCGGGCTGCCGGGCTGTTGTTGCGCTAATTTTGCTCTTTGATGCCTGGGCGTTTGTGTCGTCTGTATCACAAAACACTTACCCGACATCGTTCCACCCTTACCAGCCACCCCAGCCAACCGAATGGGTCGGGCGGGGGAGGTGTGTGGGCCTATGGACACGTCTAAATTACATCCAAGCCGGTGGGATTGGTTTTTGATGATGGATATAAAAAGTGACTTTACCGGTCGACATCGACACATTTAGGAGGCACTAACAACATCACCATCACCACCACCAACCAACCAACACCCACAGAATTCAGTACACCCTCTCTCCGGCCATGACACGAAACCGGCCACAACATCGTCATTTCACAAATAACATACACACACACACACCACTCATTTTGACACACGGGCCCTGTCCTGTCTGTGTCGTGTCGGGCTTTAGCGTCACGGTTTTCGGATTTTGTGCTCTGGTCAGCAGATGCTGATGATCTGCCACCGCACTGCCACCGACCGGTGTCCGTCCGGTGGCCATAGTTGTGCCGGTTTGCCAAACCGAACACTAATGATGTTCAGACTCGCTGATGTGTCCGTGGCAATGCAGCTAAAATCCTCCCAGCAAACAACCATTCATGGGTCCCGGGCCACGGGCTAACCTCAAACCACAAACACAAGCTTCGGTGGGGGTTGACGAAAAGAAAAAAAGAAGAAGAAGAAAGAAAGAAAAAAGAAAGAAAACAAGCCAAACCTGGCTCGCCACGGTACAGCTTGACGCCACCGCGGTGACATGCGACCTCCGATGGGTATTGCGCTGGGTATTATCATAATGGTAATAACCATATAAAAATAATTATTTGCCACCCAGCAACGGGAATGGAACGAGTGAAAACCACTCGGACAGTGTTTTGCCGTTGCAACCGAGAGAGAAGATAATAGTTTAATAAATCAACGGAAAAATTCTATTTTTGACGATTTTCTAAATATAACACACGCTTTTGCACGTCTAGACGACACTGGGGTTGATGAATAATTGATGTGATTCTGTTCACTCAAATATTGCAATCTGTTGTCTGTTTTTAAAATGTTTGCTATATA
>STHB01017080.1:0-12554 GCA_018908115.1 Anopheles rivulorum
ATTGATTACAAAAACATGTCCTTAATAGACTACTCTTTCCAATATTGTGTTAAGTAATCGCTCTCCACCTTAAATTCCTTACCATTTTTCTACGCATTCCACGTTTAATACCACTCGTAGTAAAACTTGCCGTGTAAACAACCCTTGCAAAGCGTGTTGAATTTGACATGCTTGTTGTGAAGGTTTATCCAAATGCCACACATTTCGTGCGCCACACGCGGTCGTAACCGTTAAGAATAACTCCCTTCCCGTCCTGTTAGCGTAACAAACCTTCCATACACTTACACTTACACTCTTTTCTCATCTTCCAGGGCTTCACGAAGGAATTTTCCTCGCTGCGCGCACTGATAACGCACCATTCGGTGATGCCGGAGATGCTTCCGGTTCCGCTGTCACTGCCACGACCGCAAAACATCCCGATGAAGTGCAAACACACGGACGACTACGATACCTTCAGCGCGCTGAACGAGTTCACCAAGCTGTTCTCCGACCTAGACATCTGTTCGTAGTTAAGCGATGGTGCCGCATTGGGTGACGCTTAGGTATACCCGGAAGCTGAAGCTGAAGTTGGTGGGTTTTTTTTGAACATTTTGATAAAACTTAGTCGCCCCCGTGGAGGCGCCGTCGGGAGGTCTATTTTTCACCAGCAGCCGCGTTGGGCGAAAGGCGGTGAACGGTGGTATCTCCCGCGGTTTCGTGGCTGGTGACAGATGGAAGCAGTTAGCTGCGGCTCAGCACTGTGGAAGTCAGCCTGCTGATGAGTTTGTAAATAGCGTGTCAAATAGCTGCGTGTACATAGTGCCTGTGAATGGAGTGATGGCCTGCAGGAAAGTTCGGTGCGGAAGTTCCCAAACATGTGTGTACGGTTGCCGGTTGTACGCGAAGAGCGTAAGGCTTTCTCGCAGTCCAACCGGCTAACAGAATAACAATCAAAATGTACTGAAGCGTCAAGTCCAGACCGACCGTACCGAAAGGTAGGTGAAGGGTTTTGTGGCTTATGGCTCCACAGTACGATACTTACATATACCAACGGCACGGTAAAGAGTGATCCTTTCTTCGGTCGGCAGTAGTCCATGTTTTTGATATTGTGATATAGAGAAAACCGAACGTTACCGCCCTGCTCCCGGTTGGTATAAGGGTGACTGTGTGCTGATAGTTGCCATCGAAGAGTGAAGAAAGGAGTATAGAACCGCCACAATCGTTGTTTAGATTGAGCATTGATTTAAGAATAGGACGTCCAACGTTTGGTTTGGACGTTGAGTACTGGAATATGTGCCCTAGGAATATACTGCGTACGCGTACCCCAACTATACACTAAGTGGATAAACCTATATGTATGTGTTCGTACATTGGCGTAAAAGAAAAAGAAACGAAAAATAAATGACTTGTAAAGTTAAGCATAGCGAAACATCAGTCACTTGGTTTGTTACCACAGTCCGAAACATTTCCCCCGAGGTCTCATGTCCATTCGCATTAGTTGTATGTAAAACTATTGCAGCTTTAATGTCCTTCCTTTTCGTCGTTGTGTCCCAGCGTGCCTGCTTGGTTTATCATGGGGTCACATTCAATTTGCGTACTTAGTTGCAAACGTTATCACATTATATCTTTCATTCATCGTTCCACACAGCGCTGGGAGATGTTTTCATTTCCTCCGTATCGTGGCATCACTTCCTGCTGTTGGGGACCACGACGATGGCACAAAAGCACATTACATCTCAACATCTTCGTCCAGTGCGCTCCGTGGACGGAACGGTCTACAGCAAAAAAAAAAAGAGTGCGCCATTATTCTTTAGCGACGCTTTATTGTCGCGCTTGAAGTTAACGAGTTTTTGATTACATTCTACAAGTAACAGGCAACTCGTCACCAGACGAGGGACACACGGAATTCTTGGGAAAGATTATTTCACCGCTCCGTCGCTTCGAAATAGACATCAAATCTAGACACAAGAACGAATCTTTCTGTGCTTATCTTCATCCAATTGTCTTGAAGCTTCAGAACTGAAGTATTGCTTTCGCTTCCTTTAGTATTTTTTGGGAAGGAAATGTCAGATTAACACTTCTAAACCCCCCACGGGAGGACTTGGCGCTAATAATGTCTCCCGCTAAAGTGCTTGATTAAAAACGGATCCTGTTCCTCGGTGAGTTCTTGGAATACTTGTGGGCAAGGAAAAACAAAGCACTAAACAGTACGGATCGCCAACAGACTGCCTTCTTTATCATGCTCAGCTTGGTCCAGCTTTTCGCCCCAAAATGGTCCCCGTTGTTTGCCTCTTCGTCGATGATAATAATGATGGAAACGTGACGTTGATCCAAACAAGCTTTTTGTTCCGGAGTGCCCCCAAAACGTAGCAGGTTCGCCACGAGTGGCATCTGGGCAAGTGTTTTTCGATGGCCCGAATTCTGGCCGCTGGGAACGAGTTGTGGTCCAAATTGTCCGGAGCAGTTGGTAAATAATGTTAAATTGTCAACGCCGGGTTGTTGGTGCGATCGACGATGCGGTAAACGCGACGGTACTGTCTGTGTGCTGTGGACAAGCAATCTCCCTGGAGTGCGGTGCTTAGTATGCTGGCAAGTTACCGTCGGACCGGGGACATTAAAAAAATCCTCCGGATCCTACTCAAAGTCAAGACCGGCGAGAGTGAAGTGCCCGAACCGGTAAAGCTTTCGACGGAACTTCTGATGACATTATTTCGTTCGAGTGTATCTACTCACGGGCTACATGCCGGGGGAAACTCACAAGAATCTCGCACACGGAAGAAGCCCAGGAGTGAAGCATTTTCCGACCTGTGCCTTTTGTTTTTTCGCTTTCCCGCTCCGTTATTCAACGCGCAGAACCTTTCTTGTTTGTCTGCCCGGTTTTTATTATCCCATTATCTCGAGAACACTGCCTGGTACACGGTCGCGATCGGGGAAGCCTTTTCGCAGCGTTGGCCACTTGAGAAATAATTGTAAAATAACATTTGCACTTACTCGCTGTGAGCGGTGTGTTTTTCGGGAAGTGCGCTACCAGATGCCAGACACGGCGCTGGTGAGTTTGCTCGTAACCTTAACTCGTTGGACGGTAAGGATGAGTTTGGGATAAGAATGCGAACCCAGGGTTTGGTGAGAGCTCAGCGTGAGAAAAGGGGGTTTTTAGTAGTTGCTAGTGGAATGTTACAGCTGGAGGTGCTTCTTAGTATGTCACGGTGCTAGAATTTATTGTGTTAGTATGGTCGAGAGGTAATTTCAAGGTGTTGCAAGATGATGATGGAACGATGAGGATGACTTTAGACGACAAGTGTTACACGTACGGAATACATTGTAATGCAGGAAACAGAACACAAGCTCTTGCGCAATGGAGAACATTTCCATACCTTGACTAAAGCGTTTTACTGCTTAAGTTCTTGTTTGTTTTAAAATATTATTGCTGTTGGTGTCCCAGCGGTAAGGCTGGGTATGGTTATGTTTGTTTGTGTTAGCGAAATATCACATTAAGTCAGTAAAACTATTCTCGCGGCACGGTTTGTGGTAGCGAATCTTCCACGAAGATCTTCAAGGTGTTGTCAGGCACCGGAGTCGAATATGTATTGAAACTTCGAGCCTTCATCCCAATGTTGGACTTAATGTTTGTCCAACTCCAAGAAGAGGGTGCTCAATCAGCTCTTGCTCGACTGCACAAGAGAATACGCTTTGCGTGGTGTTCCAGATCGTAGAGTCGAGTTTAAAGTTCTCGGACAAAGTATTTGTTAAAAATATTGTGCTCTTATTTTGAAAACCTTATTATGATATAAATATATCAACTTGTACATAAGAGCTTCAAAAATCAACCATTTTTGTTTGCTGCTTAAGGAATTGAACATCTCATCCTACGCCAAACACTCAACTATGTCCTATTAGCAGATAGATTCCAGCCCAGAAATTGATGGAAAAATGCTAAAAAATGTATTTATGAATACAATTACATAATTTAAACACTCAACTATGTCCTATTAGCAGATAGATTCCAGCCCAGAAATTGATGGAAAAATGCTAAAAAATGTATTTATGAATACAATTACATAATTTGCAATGCTCAAAAGAAAACTTCTTTTAGAATTCCTGCTGCAGCTCATGGCTTTTAGCCTCTGTCGATTGTAATACAACACAGTAAGCATTAAGACATAATTGAAATATAACTCAAAGCGAAAGTGTACCAGTGCAAGATAGGGCTCGCATCAAGCAAGAAAACCAGGAACTTTCCCAGACGACCAATGTTAAACGGACATCGTCTTCTTTTTTTGGGTTGTTGTTTCTGTCTTCGCACCAAACCCGAATTGAACAAACCCGTTGTAGTAAAACTTCCGCAAGCCCAACCGACGATCGTAGATAGTGGGTGGTGGATGAGTATGGGCAAACATCTGATAAAAAAAGGAAAAGAACTAGCAAACAGGAACCAACTCCGTCAGAACTCCGTAAGCAACTTAAGAAAAGTGTAACGGTGCAGCAAACAAAACTTGTCCTACCGGAAAATCATCTCTGGAGTGTGCCATTTCGTGCCATTTCCGAGGCGGACTATGGTGCATCAGTGACCGGAAACGGGCTCGGTAACTGGCAAGCTTCACACGAAACGGTGCAGCGGTGGGCAGGAAGAGACAGAGTCTTTTTTCCCGTTTTTCATGTTCATCTTGGAGTTCCTTTTAGGAGCTATTTTTTCTCTCTCCATTTGATGCCGATTGTTTCCTCGTGCCGTGCAACCCAATCTGTCACTCGGGCTGGATGTAACGAACAAACGGGGTTCCACTTTTATTCCCGATCTCTTATTCCGGTTGTGCAGATGGGATCCTGATTCACTCTCTCTGGGTTTTTTTTGTCTAAAGCTTCTTTCCAAACAAGGAATGTGGCTCGGGAAAGCCTTTTGGAAACTGCTGCCACGGATGTAAAAGTGTTGACAACATCATCACCAACCGTAACAAAAATAAGAAAAAGATAAAAATATCAAAAAGAAGTATTATTTGGTAGTAACGTGATGAAGTTGCCGGTGGGTATGTTTCATCACCCAACAACCATCCGTTTCATACAAAACTGTGGGAAAGAAGGAAAAAAAACACCACACAACACTGAATAACCATAAAGGAGGGACTCGCAAGTGACAAATCTGACACACTCCCACCCCAATGGGGCGGTATGATGGTGTTTGCCCGCGGTCCCGCGTGAGATGAAATTGCAAACCAATAAGAATGGAAGCGAAATGTCCCACCGTCGGTGTCGGTTCTTGAAGTGAAGTTGCACCCCATTTCCCTAACCCTTCGCGTAATGGCGAATCGTAGTTTTGATCGTGAGAGGAACCGTTTACATGTGTACACATACACGGTACTCCACCGGGTACCGGGTATGGAGATGATGAGGGAATGGATACTTTTCGCCCTTGGTAGAAAGGATTCCGTTCTTTTTATCTCCATCAATAGAGGGGTTGGATTTGTGCTGGGTGCGTTCTCGAGCGTACCACCACCCACACACACATAAATGGGCATCGCAAAGGCTTGCGAGGGTGTTCATTAAATTGTGACGTGCCACGGAAGGCTTGGGCCCAGCAGGTTAGAAAGCAAACGAACGTCAAAGTGTTTGATGGGCGCTTTACATTTTTCCCACTCGGTTTCCTTATTTTCGATGTGGTTTTGATCATGTTTCTTTAATGGCAGGATTAAAGTAGAGTAACCGATCACAAAGAGCGCAAGTATGGGAGGAAAAAGGAAATTTCAGTAAGAGATCTACGGTTTTATTTTCTCCTTTTACTGTGTTGTGAAAGAATTCATGTTTTACGCCTAACATGTATGCAATGAACAATCTTAACCACTTTTTTGACAATAAAGAATGGTTTCTCGATAACTTTCATCATTAAAGGTTTATGTGATGTGGAAATGTGGGTACAACAACACAATTTAATCTCTAATGGTGTAGCAAGACAAAGCCATCATGGTTTCCGTGCAAGTTTCCCAATGGAAGACATTAAATTTTTGCTAATCGTCCTGTTCGATATCAAACACCTGTAATCAACGTGCAGTTTCGATTGGTTTCCAGCAAACACTACACGGTCCATTGCACACGAAAAACCATTCCACCGCTTTTCAGTCAAACTAATCAAATACACAGACAAAAAACACAAGAACTGATTCCTTTCGCCGTGTGCGGCGAGTTCATAGGGAAGTGTAGCTAAAGCAGCAAGTACACACTTGAAGTTAATTGAATGAGTTTTTCCCGAATGCTTCACCGGGTTGCACTTGAAGACAAACCGAAGGCAAGGATCGGATTCGATTCGCCATGGATAAAATTCTATCGACTGTTTCCTGTCGACAGCGTTGGATCGTGTGTAGTGCTGTAAAACGTTTGCAATGGTCGTACAGTTGGGTTTTTCCGGTGGAAAGGTATAGATTCGAGGTTTTCCGTATGGTGAGAGGGTTTAGTTTTAATCAGTAATTGAAAAATGGCTTTCATCTTTTTGGTTCCGGGCCACCGGGAACCGGGTTATCAGATTGTAAGCACTGACGCACCTGATTAAAGCGAAGGTTGTAATAGGGGGAAAGAATGTGTTTCCCTGGGAACCGCCGAGGGTGGAATTTCTGGAAGAATCAAAGTTGTTTTTTGGTGTTTTTTGTTATTTGTGTTCAAGAGTAAGGGAGTCTAATCAAAACATAGTATATCCGGTTTCATGAACTGTTCCATTTGATTGACTTCAGTAACAAAAACTTTGGATTACAAATAATAAGAATATTCCCGTCAACAATACGACAGAAGTCTTTGCATTAAAACAAATTAAAAAAAAACCCCTTCATCAATTTTGGGTCATTTATTTTACTTTTTATATTGCAGTCGTTGTCGCTTAATTTTGCTATAGCTCACAAATTTTTGCAAATTTGAATTAAATTTATGCTTAATTAAACTTTTTCTAAAAAATGAGAATAATTAATTAATGTTGCATATTAATTCAGAACAAATTACCTATACGAGTTTGTGTAAAATTGGTGGGTAACTTCTTAATTTATTTACAACATTCAATTACCCAATTCAAGTGTTAAACGATGTCAAAACAAAAGAGTAATTAAGAATTATTTTTATCAATTACACAAATTTTATTGCATGGGAATAGTTTTAAAGTTTACGTAACTAATTAAACAGATCACTATTCGATGGATTTTTATGCTTTTATCATTTAAATTTTACCCAATGATCCACTTCTGTCCAGCTAACGTTCATATTTTAAAAGCTGAAGAAATAGAAAATCAGAACTCGTTGATACAAAATTGAATGACCTACAGACGGGCCATGGAGGCAAAACTTGCCGCTCCAATGTCAAATACTTGTGGCTAGCAGACCGAAAAATCATCAGCTAAGCAGCAACGACAGAAATTAGCTTAAGAAGAGGGATAAAAATGAATATTTACTGCTTTACCGGCACCAAACCAAGCTCGGCCAGTTGTTTTCCCATTGAAATGATGATCCTTAGTAATGAAGATAGCAAAATCATTACCGTATCTCTGGCTGTCTAGAAAGGGAAATACTCTACCTTCAAAAACCTCGGTCTGTTGTTATTGTCTATTTAGCCTTGAATGGAATCCTTTCACCTTATCAATCTCACCCAACGGAACGGAATTAAAATACCGACGCAGCATCGTTTCAATATTCTGCTTTTATTAGTACTCAATCACAGGGCGTTGGGCAGCAGTACCATTCCACGCTCTGGGTACGCTCTGAGGCAGATAATCCTTAGTGATGATGTATTATGGTCGTTTGCCTTAAGGGGACACGCAGAAAAAGGGGGTTTTGCAGGAACCCACAGGCGGGAACTGGGTGCAAAAACGGAAATGAGCACCATAAAATACACCACATTACAGTATTCCGTAATGGGGAGGAAAAAGGGGTGGTTATTCGCGCATCATGGTTCGTCGCTTGCGTGGGGCCGAGATCCTCGTCACCGTAGCGACGGAAGTAGGTCAGCCACGGTTAAGCCAACCAGGTTGTGCTGGATGATTAAACGGGCTGTTAATTTAGTTATCGTTTTTGTTTTTGCGTTCGCTGTGCCCGGTTCAGCTTTTCCGTGCAATTTCCCTTCGGTTGGTTCGTTTGATCCGTTTCCCAAGCACGTAACACTGTTCCGTGTGTGGTTGTACGATCCCTTTACACATACACGGGGATGTAAGGACAAACTGTTCAGCAGATAATGAGCATCCGCTTGTCAATTATGTGAAGAAGGACTACATTAACTACCGGCGAAAGGTGACACACAGATAGTGATGTTAAGGTGGAACCGGGTTTCACTTTCTTCCCCGATTCCTCTTTTCACCCATCCCATCGTCCCATGCGGTAATCAACATTTCAATACACAACCATTGTTACCGGGTGGCAAACACCCACCTCCCATCAAGCTCCCCGGTTCAATCGCGGTGACAGTTTTTCCATTTCTCCATGGAAAATTAACACCGTTTCCATCGGTGTGTCGCTTGTAAGTGTGGGGAGGCACAGTACCAGGGTGTGAGGAAGTAGGATGTTCCATTGTTAGGGTTGCATTGTGTTCTGAGTTTTCCCGACAGGGAAATAGGGATGTGAGAGAGAGAGAGAGAGGAAAAAAAAATGGACGCCAACGGTAACACATCAAACAGACCGGTGTTTTATTCTCAATGCTGCCCATTGCAGAGCAGGGCGGGTTTCGTTTTCAACAGAATTATTTACCAGCTTTCTTGCAACAGAGGGCGCTGTTCGGGGTTTGAGAGCTTAGTAGAAATTAATTATAAATCAGTCTCCGTTTAGAGTTGACAATTTAATTACCGCAACACAGAGTTTTCTACCGCACCGGTTTATTGAGGGATGTGAAACCCTAGCGTTGTGATGTGTTTTGTGTAGCTCCTAAACTGAGAATCCTACCAAATGAATTATAATATGAAATTGATATGAACATTTTGCAATACGGAACCAGAGTGGATCTTCAACAATGTATTGCGGTACGGTAACACTGCTGCTGCTGCTGGTAAAAGGCACCATCGGGTCATCTTTCCTTCTAGATTTTGCCTTCCGAACGCCATCCCATCCACTACAAGTGGCATTCAGTAGTGTATTATTGCTTTTATTACTGCGAAGTACACATTCCACATGGTAGCTGTGGATGACTATTGCCAACCCTGGTCGTACCATTGTGTTGTCACTGGATACGCTCCGAACCGTTACGGTTACGTTTAAGAAGAGAACGCGCCCAATAGAAGAATGTTGCCGTTCCTTACAGCTTTTTACACTCACGCTCAGCAGTCAGTCGATCGTACTGCGACCGGGCACGAGCCCGCAAAGCGCTGATATTCGTTCGGTTTCGGTGCGTTGCCTGCGATTATTCCATATTATTGTATATCTGTCATGTTGGCGAAAGATTTCTGATGCTTCGCCGCTGCTGGTTGTTCGGTTTGTGTGGGAGGATGCACCCAACGGACGTTCCGTATTAAATTCCTTTTGTGCGGTCCATTCGGCAGTGGATAGTGGGTGGGCGTTTTGCCGAAAACGGGCGTGCCGGCCGCCCATCATTTCCGCTTCCGTCAAACCGTTAAAACTGGTGACTGCCGGTTTTGTAGCGCGTCCCAGCGCGATCCCTGCTTGACGCTGGAATCCGTTTCCTAGTCGACCCTTGGGGATACGCTATTGGTTTGCCAATCCTTTGTCCTGTGTCGGCAAAGGGACCGAAAAACCCATCTTTCTCTAGGAAGGAAAGCAAAACTCCGAAGAAAACCCGGTTCAATGGTTCCATGGATACGGCTTTCCTTCGCCGTGTTTGGAGGAATCTCTATCGCTTGTCTGGTCAAAGAGTACCTAGAATGAAGGATTCCTTGTTCATTCGGTGGATTTCCACCGGTTGGGGATAGTAGAAGAGCAGGTGAAGCGAACAAGAACCCGGTGCCGGTATTTTCAATAAAATGTATGAAAAGCGATGGTTGATATTTTGTTCCCTCCACTCCCAACCCACCACTACCCTGTTTTTGCATACATCCCGTCGTGTCCGGAGAGTTTTCCATTCGGCGAGGTTCCCGAGAAAAACTTCAACAATAGTGGAAGGCAAAGATCCGGTATGAAACCGGATATTACACCCAAGGCTAGTGATCAAAATGGGACAGAGTGAGTGAGCCAAGAGAAAAGCTTTTATTTCGCGTACTGTACGAGTCCTTCACCGTTTTTTTCCCTTCATTTGCGCTTTTTCAAAGAATATACCTTTGCAAAAGGCCCACGCACCATTTTTTTGGGATAACATTTGTGAACCTTCGAAGCCTTTCAAATGTGGTCCTGCTTAAAGTTTTAAGAAGCGAGAGCTGGAACGAATTTCTCGCCATCTTTAATCTTTCCTGGGAAAAGTCCATCCTCCGTACGATTGGAGGAGTGCATACAACACGCAATGAGTGGAGCAATTTTGTGAGCCGCAGAGAAAAACATACATAATCAACATAACATAATCAATAACATGATACAGATATTTTTCATCCGGTGCTATCTGTGCTATTTCGATATTTGTATCCGGGGTAACTCCATCGAGTAGGCGATGCGTTAGGATTTGCCACGTAATCTTGCAGCGCTAAGCACTCTGCCGGCTTCCTGGTTCGTTCAGTCTAGTTGTTCTCCATTAAACCCAATATCCTGACGAGTAGATGCTATTATTAGCAACGTGTACGTGTAGTTTCCATTTTTTTCTGCTGGATATCATATCCACTAGCAACTTTTCTGTGTGGACATTCCGTCTAGGCGGAGAGCGATACTAGTTCTCATATAGTGCTTGGTGTTTCCAAGAAAATCGGAACAAAATAAAGGACGACGTCAACGAATGCCGAGGTAAGATATAAAACCATCAAAAATAATAACGAATAGAAAGAAAAAAAGGACGTTGTTCCACTAGAGCTACTTATCCCACGGCTGGGTATCCCGGGATGTCGTACGGCGACGACTTACAAACCTGGGAACAGCAGCGCTGAACATGCCGGTACGCTTGACATAAAATCATCGCTACAGACGCGGAATCCCGGGAGTTGGGTGCAGTGTTCCGATCCGAAGCAATCGGCGAGCGATGGAATGTGATGCACTCATAACGTACGCTGTGCCGGAATGTTTGGATGATTTCGGTCCAAGACGATGGCAACACATGCTTTTCTTACTACCAGATGGCTTCGGATTCTCCTTGTAGTTCCACATCAGCAAGCGTTTGACGTTGATGATGCTGATCCCCAGCGCGGGCACATTGCACTTTGCTCATGCCCTGGCATAGTGCTGCCGATGTAACCTGGCCTTCGTATTTTATGGTTCCCGCAATGGCTCCCCCTAAAGACGATACAGGCACGGGGGTTTTCTTGTCGCTTGGGCGATGCAATTTATCGGCCATAGTGCCGGATATCCTTCGGGATAAGGTAGAATATCTCGTAATTTGAAATGTGGTCCGGGGAATGGGACCGGGATCGAATTCGCAGTCATGAACTATCCAGTGTGCATGCAAAGATCAAATCAGACATCGTTATTAGTCAGGCTAAATGGGATGGAACGGTACGGATGGGCATTTTGGACCATCACTCTGGTATGCCCGGTGCCTGGTGCCTCGTGCCTGGGGACCTTGTAACTTGTTGATGGGCTGTTCCGGCTTCCAGGAGTGGCGCCGTCGTGTTTGAGGAGCAATTTTAATAATTGGCTATTTGCTATCGTTCTTCTGGTTGTCGATTTCTTATTGGGTGGGATGGCCGTTTTGTTTGATGATGGTGCATGAATCGGGGGGAGGGAGTCATTTTGCATAACTTGCTTGCTATGATGCATTTTCTTGTGGATATGATATGGTTCGACTAGTGAAACTTACGGAATTGTAATTCGTAGTGTGGTGTATATATTCTATTTTATTTTGCAATTTGCCATCTGTAGCTGACGGTGTATAAGAAAGAAAGAAGCTTTAAAATTTGTTAACCTAACAACTTTTCATACCGATTACAGTAAATATTTTTACCGAACAATGATTAAATTGTCAATGAAAGTTTAAATAATTCTTTTTCCTTAATCCATTAATCACTTGAAAAAGGATACGTTGTTTTATTGAATTAAACGCTTGTTTTATACGTTTATACACTTGTGCTTTCAGATGTGGAATGTTTCAATTAAACCGTATTAAAGTGCCCTCCCCCCCCTCCCCCTATGCAAACAAATCCATTAATTCGTACCGTCCTTCGGATCCTTAATAAACGCAAACATTCGGTCACCACAGATGGGCACTACGAAACTGCCTGTACCAATACGGTACAGCTTATGTCTGTAATTAACCTCTGCCTCCGTGCTAATGCAAAACGGCTCCCACAAAAACCACACCCACTCCCATACCACTCACCCCCCCCCTCCCCCCCCCACCCCTGGTAATCCACACAAAAACCGTCAGCCTGGGTAGCTGGCCGGACGGCACATAAACGGCGCCCCGTGTATCATTAAGCCTACGACCGCAAATAATTGGCCAATTGGGTTTCTGGTTTCGGCCGCGACAACCCAACACCGGCCAGATAGGGTTCTTTACGCGGCAAATCTGTCTGCGATGAGTCGCAACGAGCTATTGT
>STHB01017087.1:0-12553 GCA_018908115.1 Anopheles rivulorum
ACATAGCAGAGCCAGTGATGGTATGAGTCGTGTGTTCACTGTCCAAACGTACCATCCCGTATTAGATTGCGAGTGTACTGACCACATGTTCCTTCCCACCACTAAAGGGTTAGACAAATCGTCTAATATCCCATACATACGAAGGCCAGTGTCCTATTCCTTCCGACGGTGCTGGTGTTTGATAAACAACCTTATCGAATTGCTCACACGAGATATTGGAGGATTTGCTTAAATAATTGGAGTGTGTTTTTTTTATCTATGAAAAATATATTTTCCCCAAATAATGGGAACCGAAGGAGTGAGCTTGTGTTGGAAAATCGATGCTTTTCTGTTGAAGCAATCCCTCATTTAGGTTGATAATAATGTTTTGAAATACTGAGCGCTAAGCGTAATTGATTATCATTTTTCGTACATGAACTGTAATGTAATTACAGTGTGTGTCGTTAAAGTAACCCTTTGCCAACAACAAGATGTTTTTTTTCATTCCAGCCTAATGAATAGAAGATTTACATAAGAATATACTATAACGCCAATATATTTCAACTCCAGAATAAATTGAAAAAAAAAACAATACAAATTAAGTCGTTTTACTGACTAATGCATTGGCGAACGAATAATATATTCAATATTTTTAAATAACTAATTTATGAATTATTTGCGAGAAGCTGTAAAGAAACAAGAGACAATAATTTATTGTTTCTTTCTATTGTTTGCAGTGCATTGTGTTCGTCACATTGCCAATTAAATATCAATGAATGTCCATCGAATACACCCAGTCTGGTATTTATTATTTCCTATCCTTTGCTGGAGAATGATATAACTATAAAACTGAAACCTGGTTCTAACCTCCCGGGTGAACTGGATGGCCATGATGTGATGAATAACTTGAAAGGAAAAACCGATGTTAAGCTAGCCCTATCGTTTCGTTGCTTTGGCTGGGAGGTTGGAGTTTGCGGAATCTTCTTCAAAACGTCTTTCCGACAAATCGCAACATCGTACATTTGATGGAGGACGGGGACTATTTAGTCCTGAATGGCAACAATTATTTTAGATCGTTTGGCAATTTCCCAAGGCAACAGTTCCTGAAAAGAGTCTTTCTTTGCATCATATTTATTTTAAATTAGAAATATTAAAGTCTTAAATACAAAACTAAATATGACAAGACAATAATTCAGTACTCTAACAATACTGACCAGCACTGTAAATGTGTTTATGAACCATAGAATTGTGATTACGCTGTGTACACTTTATTTCCTTTGCTATTATTGTACATAGCTTTGAAGTATTTTTCTCTTATATTTGCTAGTAATGTACATCCATCTGGAGGTGTTCACTATTAGGCAATAATGCATACGCTAATCATGCACGTTTACATGGGACTTAATACGCTATTAAGTCCTACGAAACGATATTTATTGCACGAATCGAGCAACACACCCGCTCCGAGGCTTGTATGATGCTTGATACTCATTCATCATTCATCCGGACGGATCTTTGCACACGATCGTAACGTGCACACACACACACAAACACCCCTTACGTACTGTCCACCCTGGGGGTGGTGTAAGCAATTTAATTATAGTGATTGTAACATCTCGTAAATTATAATTGACCGCCGGAAAGGGACGTACCCCATGGACGCACCGATGGGGTGATGGGATATATCACCCACGGCGAGGATGCCACCACACAAGATGCCTGCCGCAGACATTTATGCATGTCGGTCGGATCATGCATATGCTGGCGTTGGGGTTCTAGGACACAGAAGAAGAAAAAAAACCGGTACCGGGGGTAGGCTAATTGTGACAACAACCGTTCACAAACCATAAGGGTATGTGAGTACCGTCATCGTGGCTTATATCAAGGGAGCAGAAGTGGGGATTATGGTTCTTAAGAAGTGTTAATCACCAACGAAACTGGTTGGGTGCTTTGTTCTGCGCACTGAAATCCCACTCCAATCGTGTCCACTACGTACATTACACGGCACTTTTGCTTTTTTCTCCTCGCGCTTAATTGAATGAAGAGTAATGCATTCAATTGAAACCAGCTGGAGGTGGAGATCCTAATGGTAGAATGAATGTAACGCACTTTAGATTCGATCAAGTACTTTATGGTCCATCGCGTATGAGAAAAAAAAAACAATAATAATGGTTTTTTTCTCTTTGCTTACACTTTTCCTTCGATCAAATATGAATGAACACGCTTGCGGAGCAGATAGCACTTACGATCCGTATTCTAATGGCCACTTAATTCAATCAAGTGCAAACTACCACCACTGGGATGCTTTTTCGCTGCTAACGGTGGCTGCTGTTCGGTCAGGTCCAGTTGACGACGACAGAAAGGTCAATTAGAAAATAATTAAATAAAAAAATTGACACCAATCAAGCACCCATTCGCGAAGGGTTGAAGAACATGTACATGTTTTGGGGTGGGGAGATCTTCTTCACTGATCTTCCACTCGAGCAAGATACAATACAATGGATGGTTCGGTACTCGTGACATTTCACGGTTATTGGGTGCAAAAGTGAAAGTGATGGATATGTTCTTATTTACATTACAATTATCGAATGGAGCTTCCTCTTGGAGCTCTTGAAATAGAATGAATTCTTTGTTATTTTAAGATGTTATTTTTAGATGTGATTAATTAAAATATACTTATCTCATTTGAAAACCAATCTCTGAAATTCTTGCTAGGAAATTGAAGCCACCAGTGACTCGTCTATACTTATCATTTTCAATGAAAGATCGAGAGAATTCAATGCCAACTCACTTGGGGGAGTTAATCAGAGTCGTCTCCAGAGTTAGTGAGTTGCAAGAGTGAGTTGATATTCATCGGGTGGAATTAAATCCCAATCTAACTCACCCATGAGTTAAACAACTCAGGAATGATTTTATTCATTCTGAAGAAGTTTAATCACAAGAATAGTAATACAAACTACTCGTAGAGGCTTAAATTAACTCTATTCAGGTTTAATACACATATTGATTTTAAATCACTATGTGAATCATCATTATTACTCCGCTATTAAAGTTCCACGTTTAGCTGCAAAGAAATCCTGGAGATAAATTTTCTACTCCGTATCAGATTTTAATCTATTTTGAACTACATCCAAATACTACGCGTTGCGATAAAATGTTCCAAAATGCTCAAAGATGCTTAGAAAAAATCTAAACATCTTCAGAGTATTACTTACAATTGTTTCGAATCTGCTCGAATTCTACGAGATACAGAGATAAGTACTTCATGATGCGAGATACCTTAATTATTTTTTTTCAATGACTTATCATGACCTGTGTGAAAAATATATTCATGTTCGTGGGATAGCCAAAAACTACAAAAGATTTCCCGACGTTGGATCGACTTGACTCAGACTGAACAACCATTTCAAACATCCTGTAATTAAAACTGTTTTTAAAAATTTTAATTAGTCTACATTTTTCTGACGCTAAATCTTTGTATTTTGTAACCTAATACACATGTTTAAATCACTGCCTATCTCCCTCCTTACGCCTTCCAGAATCATTCCACAAGCATCCACTGGAGATAGATCTGACGCAGTCGTGCGTCGGTGAGCTGAACACAATCGTGCGCGATGACGTCAACTGGCCGATCATATATGGTGTCGGCGTGAACATCAAGACGGGTGAAATCTTTCCCGCCACCTTCCCGGACAAGGGACCGGATCTTCCGCTGCGGATGGCACGACACTTTACTGGCAGCCATCAGGTATGTCGAGATACCCGTGGATGTAGTTTGCTGACGATTTAGTATATTAACGATGCTTACCGTATATTGCAGGTGCTAGACATATACGATGCAGCGGTCGGTATGCTACGGATCGGACCATTCAATTACGATCCACTGCGAGGCGTTGATCTTTGGTTGGCGCAAAGTGATGAGTTTATACTGAAGCATCTTTCCACCAGTCCGGATGTGGAACCGCCCCACTTTGCCATGCAAGTGAGTATCGAACAGATACGATATTGCAGGAAAGAACAGATCGATATTGACGTATTGTGTTCTTTCCACCTTTAGGTCCGTGCCACACTTAGATACATACAGGACAATCAATTCCCGGCTGTTACCGTGTTTCGCAACAACAATCCACACTACTTCCGACGGGACGAAACGACAGGCTGCTGGGCGCCGGTTCGATATTGAGCGAAGCGCTGAACATCGGTGTTGACTTGAACAAGATCAAATAAGATCAAAATCTACATAGCGTTTGTAGATCGACTCCTGACTAACCCATTGAAAGTGGTCCCAAAACAAAATGGTGTTGTAAAAAGCAGAACAAAATCTTTCCCTATCTCTCTCTCTCTTTCTCGCTATCCATATTTATCGACAAACATCATCGTGCCAATATGTGACGAGAGGTGGCTATTATCGTTAGATTTTCAACGATTATTCGAACAATTTTGTTACGTTACGTTTACGCTACTTTCTTCTGGATTTGGATGTGTAATTTTAGTGCCTTTTTATTTGTTCTGTAGCTTCACTTAATGGCAGCTGTTTCGCGCATTGTTAGAAAGACAAATTAAGAGAACAAGAAGCTGTACGCGAAAGCGTTTTTGTGTGTGTACGTGTGCTTCATATAGACAATTGATCCTATCTGGTTCCCATCCTTCCGAAAGCGATATCGATTGTTTGTGTGCTAATTAAGAAAGAACCCCACGATACACTCGTACACAGATAAATGCTATAAATGGTGACCGTTTCTCGGTATTAAACACTACTCGCGCAGTGATTGCAAAAGCTATTTAACAAACAATAAATGAATTTAAGTATGTTTCATTAGGAGGGTTGTGTAAATATAGAGTTTTTTTTATATAAACGAATGTCACAAGTATCTGTATTAGGTTTACCAGCTAATCATTTTTATCTCGTTTTCATTTTTAACAAACCTTTTATTCTCGTTTTAGGTATTTTAAGGTATTCCAAAAACTAGTTGACGTTATTAAAAACACAAACTAAAATTAACGTTGGTGGCAGTGAAAACGCGACTTAGTCTAACATGTGAAGGAAGATGTATGTGCCTTAACGTCGACTGAAGCAAGGGTACGAACACTACCTTAAGGATAACTCTTGAAAGTTTCATGTGAAGTATAAATCACGAGGCTTGTACCAAGACTTATATCTGTTCTATCCAATTCCTTGATCCTGACTGAAACACACATCCTTGATAATAAGGATAGGATATAGATCAATACGGCAAAAAAAATAGAGAACTTGGCTCAAACGAAATGAAGCAGAGTTCACCTGTCGGACATGTATTCTAGCGATGATCCCTACTTAGTGCGATCTTTGGCGATATATGGAACCAGAACTCCACGATTTAGCTGAGATATTATTACAAGGCTGGATCAGATATCCTAACATTGGTGAAAGTTGGAAGGACACGATGGCTGAGACATAATACAAGGACGCAGCATCTATAAGTTTGTTCTTCAAGAAAAGTACTCATCAGATATTGATTACACAACAGTGAAACAGAACCTGTCAGCGATCGAATTATAACTGTGGACTTATATACCAGAGAAACCAGAACATGTCATCACCGAGAAGTTCGTTAATTAAGTTTTTCGGAGGCAACTTTTGCTGATGGATGCTAAGTACTCAACTCACGTCCGGTTTTAAACATTATCGTAAGTTTATTCGGCAACGTGTGTTATACAACGTAAGGATCATTATGATCATAACTCGTACATCTTTGACTAAAACAACACATTTAAATTAATCACCGACACGGACACGCGCACTGCCCCATATTGATAGCAGCTGAAGAATGATCACATGAAGCATTGATTCGTTGTGAATAATGTTGCTGCCATTGTGAATTTTTCACCTTCCGTTTACGGTTACACAAACAAAACACGAGCTCACATACCACGAAGCGGGTTAATAATTTAAACATTTATAAAATATATTTTTAATATATTTCTATATCCATTCGGCTTGAATGCGGAACCGGTTCGTGTGCGCGATCCGCGACCGATTAAACAACACCGCTCCGAAAAGGCACAACGTATTTCGTTTGACGAAAGTACACCGGGACACTGACACCGGGTTATGGTAACCGCATATATCCGGTGGTGGTCCACAAATAAGCGCATTTCTAAAGCAGAAACAAACAATTATTTACAACAGGTCTCTCCTCCTCTTCTCTCCCTCTCTTTCTTTCTCTCCCTCCCCTACTCACTACACCTCTACCACCCATCCCATCCGCTTAATGCGGGACGGAATGGGCGAGATGGAGCGAAAGTATAAACGATTAATTGCACTTGTTCCTGCGAACAGATGGGTGAATGGGAACGATTGGGCGGTGGTGAAACAGGTAGTTGATGAATACAGTGGTAGTGTGTAGCTAAGTGTGTGCTACCAGGCGTATGGTGATCGTGCTTCCTCAAACCCTGCGCATAGACACGCTGCTGGAGAAAAAACCATGGGAAGACCAGGATTAAGACTGTTCCAAGTTCCAAGTGCGTTACGAGCCAACCAACCGGGAACGGAAAAGGCATTCGGTTTCCGCTGTCACACAACTGCATTCGACCGCTGGGATGGCCCTAGAACATGGTCAGCATCCGTGCAAGCGTCGCAGTGATGGCGGTACACAGGAACACTTGCAGCGTGGCGGCATTTACTCGGAAGGCGGCACCTAAGGAAACAAAAGGAGTAGAAAAGGCATGCATCAAACAGCGGTGAAGAATATGTTTTTATTAATTTCAGGACGATTCACCACTTTGTAGACATGTTTGGGAAACACTACTCCCTCGCCTTTAAATGTAACTTTACATTGAACGAATTGCTCTGCATTCTAAATTTTTAATTGTAGCTTCGGCAACAGATACATTTTAAGAAGAAGAAGACTGATTTTTTTAAGGTTATGATCAGTAGCTGCTTGTGGCAACTAATAGTGAGAACTTGGACAGAATAATTATTAATTACTCTAACAAAATTCCCAATAAAGCTTTCCAATATGTTTTTAACTAAGCTTTTGAGTGTATTGAGAAAACAAAGTGGTTATTTTGGTAATCAAAAAGTGAGTAAACGTACAGAGAAATTGAAAACAACATAAATTACTTGAGAATCGTCCCTCGCTTCGATCGATTTCATTGTACTTAATCAATGTACAGTTTATCTGATTCAGATTGATGCTGGCTTTAAATCGAATAAATGGCTATGGATAGCAATCATGAAGATGCATTAATATATTAAAGTCTTTCAAGAAGATCTATCCATCTTTTGAAAGTCAACTCACGGTACGAATGGTCTACACTGAAGCTTCATTTTAAGGACCCTTCTCGACTAATTCCGAACTACTTCCAAACGAACATACAGCTCCATTAGAAAAGAATTTCCCAGTTTACTTACACAAATCATACGCGTAGTACAAACTTCAATTTTGATGCAAATTTAATTTTCTGATTTATTACTGATTTTGCTGATTTGGCTTCCAATGTTTGCTTCACATTAAATTGTTTCTTCCTCATCCGAAGGCAACTTACCCTGATAAGGCATACTGCTGCGCAGCGTGTAGTCCGTCGCCGGTATCGTTACATCGCACTGTAGCTGCAAGTTCTTGTCCGGATCCGGCAGGATGTACTGTACGGACACGTTGTAATAGCCGGAATATTCTTGCACCTGCTCGAAAGCCACCGCGTCCGACACCTTCTGATCGTCAACGCTGAAAACAACGGAAAGAAAGTTACCATTAGTGTGTTTCAAGTTTAATTATGTTCAGTAGCTTTTGGGTGTTTTAAAAGTAAAGCAAAACATTGTGACATAATTAAAAATCTTGATAAAACCACCTCCTGGAAGAAGTATTTTTCATTATGTGCTAGTAAACTGTATTATTTCAGCTGCTAACGTAATAAACAATACAATTAAATAATTCTCACAACGCTGATCAAAAGCTGTCAAATGTAATCGAAACTCTACTCGTACTGCCGCTACTTCCTAATAGATGGCGCCACACGTCAAAGCTCTTTACATGTGTGAACCAACGGTTACTCTATTTGAATTGCTTTTGTCGTACCGTTGGAGCACCTTGTATGAAAAGGGTTTTCTGATATTTATAATAATTTACCTTTATCCTATTGACTTAATATTCTACTATTACTCACCGCAAAGCAACATCCGGCAGCGGGTATATTTCGCCAACGTTACAAAACACCACCGTACTGCCGTTCGTTTCACGCTGGAAACCCAACGAAAAGTCGGTCTCGGGTACGATCATCTGCAGGTGGGCGGTACTCGACACCAGCTCATCGAACGTCGACACCTGGCACGTGTAGTTACCGGTGTAATTGGCCATCGGATTGATAAACTTTAAGACACTGTGCTTGTGAAGCCGATCGTCCGACTCGGAATAGTCTACGTCGATGTGTCCCTTAAAGGAACTCTGCAACAAAAGAAAAGAAAGATTTCCTTCTGATGCTGGTTGAATAAACTTCCCTATTTTCCACATATGGAACATAAAAACGTACAAACACGATCGGATTTCTTGACGGTATCCATTGGTAAAACTGCAGATCGTTGTGTTTCCACTTCAGCACGAATCCCTTCGACGAGTCATCATCAATGTCGTAATCACAGCCGAGTATAAGCGGTTTGCTTTCGCCTTCGTCGCGCGATATGCTGTACGATGAGGGGACGCGTATTTTGGTGATTTGCAGGGCGGTGATCACTGGAAATAATGAAAGAGACGTGAAAGAAACGTTAGAGAAATATTTAAAAAGCAAAACAATATCTTGCAAAATAACGCATATTTGTATATTCTTAAATAGTAATTAAATAAACGAAAATTCCTCGTCAATTACAAAAAACAAAGTGTAAACAAAAGCGCTCTTAAAAAAGAATAAATATAGAATAGAAATTTTATAGCATTATAGCAGAAGTATAACTTAGTCATACGATATGCGAAACCCGATGAAACGAATAACCCGGATATTCCTAATTTCCTGCACCGTGCGTAATGTATTGAGTTTAAAATAGTATACATTGTACTTCTACTTCCCAAGTTAACCTTAAGTTGAGAAAATCTAACTGTGAATTTTGCGGAAAATACTGTTTGTGTCAAGAAAATTGTATAATTTTGGGTCCATACCGTATATGTTTAATTGGCAAGTTGATTAGAGAGTTAATTTTTTTAACTGTTTTAATTATTTTATTCAAAAAATATATCTTCTTCAATTTTCCATATTGTCCATATCGTCCATGACAGAGAAAGAATTATTTCCTGCAAATCAATTTCTGTAGCTTTTTAAAATTTTCAATGCCAATTTTAAGATGGCTAACAGCCGAGCGAGAACAAATAGTATTAAATATTTTATTGTTAATAATGTTCAAAATTATTTAAAGAAACTTAATATGAAAGTAATATGTTTTAGAGTGTGATTTTATTTTACTTGCCAATGATGTCGAAAATGTCCACACAATTTGAATTTATTTACAGTTTACATCTACTAAACGCACGGATAATCGGGATCTTATGGCAGCCATAACAGTTTAGGGCAATTGCTCTAAACAAGGTTACAGATAAAGGTAATGAGAATATTTGCACTAATTAATTTGCTCAATCTAGCATTAAAAAAAAGAGATCAAAAGTGAAATGCTTAGCAAAATTGTTTATTTTCCCTACAAAAAAGATATCTTTTTTACTATAAAAAAATTAGACTTGAACCGTTGCCAATAGAGCAAATGTTTCGAAGCTTGAAATTCGGTTCGCTAGCATGCAGAAGTTCGCAAAAAAAACACGCAAAAAAAACATCTTCATTGCCACCTTGGTGTATTGGTGCGTTACAGTACAGTTTTGCACGGCAGAGCGTTTGAAATTTGTGCCAACAATCAGCGGACCGTCGTTGTGCGGACTGTTCTGCCTATGGTACACAAACAAACGCTATCTTGAAAACAATTTCTAACCATTCTACCGTACGAGCTCGTACACATTCGGCATCCTTTGCTCTCCCCTTCCTTTCGAGTCTATTTTCGCCAAAACCCCCACTTGAGGGTTTGGTATAAGGATGTGGATGAAAATCGAACCACATGCCTTCGCACACGAACGTGCATCACATTTGGAAAATAAACTGTCCAACGCTGCAAGAGACGGGACGTCACTCGGTATTTTGATAATATAATACTAACCACCACCAACGATGGTACCAACCATGGTCGCGGTCGAACACAAACACAAGCAAAAACGATGAAACGTTACAACAACACAACACCACTCCTTTGCGCTTTAACATGGGCAGCAGTTAGCAGCGTGGTGCAAACGTAAACCGAGTACAGTGTTCAAAGTAGTAACATTTATCGGTCCAACAACATCCGGACCGGGGGAAAAGGTTGCTAATGGATGGGCAAATAGCTTTAGCAGAAGCGCAAGTAGGCAAAGGCATAAATCAAACATTATAAGACGTCAACCCGGCACTGCGTGCCGTTTGATGCTACTAGCGAAGTTGGAAGAAAAAAAAATCTAAATATTAAGAAACAGTCGAGAAACAGTAGAACGTCGATTATCCGGCGGCGGATTATCCGTGAGCCAAAAAAAAGACAGTTGCACAACCTTTAATACATTTTAATAGATTGTCAGATTTAAAAAAATGCTAGCCAAGGCATGCCAGATGATCTAGGAACTACAAATTATGGAATACTTCTGTAAAAATAATAAACAATATGTTTAAACATAATTTAATAACTACATCCGGACATATTCCTTTTCGTTTGTATTACTTCTCCATAGTCCAACTAAACATTATAAACCACATGACGTGATACACAACATTAGTGATCTTATTATCCGTGAAAATCGATTAACCGGTTCCCCATTTGCCCGGATAATCGACGTTCTACTGTACTGAGTACTGAGTACTATGAGTACAATTTTTTACGTCAAAAATCAAATCAAATACTAAAGTACACTGTAAGTAATTTTAAAATGTAAATTCTTGATAAAAACTTTACTATGTCACATATTATAAGAAATTGAAAAAAGAGAAGACATTACTATTGTTAAAGAAAATAAAACTGTACTATAACTATTGGCCCGATTCTATATCTTCAAATACAAAAACAGTGATAAATAAAAAATGTTAATAAAAATGACTAGTCCACATTGCAAAAATTTAAAATTTTATAATTAAAAAAATTATAAATAATAAAAACAACTACAAAAATATTATGGAATCAACAAAAGAACCTAAAAATATTTGTGTTGAAAAGAAATTTGAATACGAGTTTTCTTTTGTTTTTATTCACTTTCCAAGAACATCTAGTTGTCTTTAATTGAATTTTGTAAGAATCATTCCAGTGTATACATAATTTTATTTTTTAATATATATTTTTATCTTTTTGTAAGCATAATATTAATTAATGTCTTAATGTATCCGTTAAAACTGTTAATATTTTAATGTAGTTTTTTTCTGATTTTTATTATTTTGCCAAATTAAATATCTGAAAGTAAAAATATATCAAATGACTTTTAATTCTACGAAAAATTATCAAATTAAAAATAATTGGACCACGATTATTACCACGATGTGAAACACCAGGCAACTCCATCATCAAATCTAACCGGTAAAAAAAAACACATCACACACTAGGAACAATTATTTAATTTTTCACCAACAATTTTAAAGCTACAAATGTGCCTTGTAAAAAACAGAACTGCAGTTACCTTCTTCCTATCACTTTATGCAAAGGATCCACTACTATCCTTACTGTTCCTTCACTTATTACACCACAAAACGCTCCCTTCCGCAGGTGTGTATTTGTGTGCGTAAGTGTGTGGATAAAAAAGAAAACGAAACGCACTCCCGAACGCCTGACCGAGTTGGTCGCAAAGCAAACCATCTTTCCCCCTTTTCAGTAAACGGTGGGCACCCCAACCCCTTCATTCGGGTGGAACGCACCCTTTGTGTCTTCTGTACCGGAAGCTTCTTCATCCTTAACGCCCATCACCCGGTGGCGCGTTGTGTGGGTCGCAGCGATAAATTAAGGTCACGCAAACGCACACACACACACACACACCGCAACAAAACCAGCTGGTTGAGAGGCGTCATAAATCTAATTTCAAAACATGATTGACGCGATGCGCATTGGTCTTCCTCCATTCGCGCTATTTTTCTTCGTTGGCCGCCCGTTCAAGTGAAGGTTTGGGGCCGATTTTCTTTTCCCCTGCCCCATTTGGGCGGGAAAACTGTTGCTTCTGTCGGGTGGTGAAAATCGATTTTCCATTGAAAATGTGCCCAAGCCCGGAATAAACCCGCCCAGGTGTGCCATTACGATGCATTATTTCACAGCTCAACAGCAAAAAAAAAGGGATTGGCCACCTGCAATTAGATCACCATAACTAAAGGGCTGCAATCATTCAGCAGTAGTTAGGGCGGTTCGGTCGACCGTTGCAAACGATGCCATAAAGCCATTTATCATTTTTGCCGCCAATATGCAGTTCCGTTGCACTTCGGCGCATCTCACGTGCATCGTAGAATGCTTGGATGGTTGGCAAGGCCACATGGAAGTAGTTTGTCGCGATCGCTATCTACTGCTGAGATG
>STHB01017110.1:0-12550 GCA_018908115.1 Anopheles rivulorum
TATCCCCATCTGACACGGTCGTACGACCGGCCCACATGTCGTGCGGTTTCGAGCGTGTGTCCGAATGTGTCACACAACAGTTTTCGCATTAGTGCAACAGGTTAGAGGTTTGCCAAACTTTGCACACAAAAGTATAAACGAACCCAGGGGGAGACAGATCAAAGCTTCGCTCCGATCGTTTGTGTGTGTGTGTGTGTTTTTTTTAGTGTGGTGGTTTTCGCTTTGTAAATAAAGGCGAAAGGGGAATGTCACCGACAGGATCGCCCCCTGAAGGATAGGTTAGGGTAAAATGGGGATGGAGATTGTTTTTTTTTCTCCTTTTAATAAGCGTATGCCGTTTGCAGAAATAGTTGCTCCGGACAGTTTTGCTATGTCTGCCGTGGGTTTGCCATTTGTTGATGGAAAAAAATTAAAATTCTACAATGTTAGTCCGTTGTTTTCAGCAATGCAGCGTTGGCAGCGGGCAAGCTAATTAATATTGTCCATAATGTGTATGCTTCCTATCGATTGCACCACCGTAGCGAGCGATATTACCTTCACTTGAATGAATATTCTCCTGTTTGCAGTAACCACCATACACCATTAAACACCATTCCCAGCAATTGCGCACCGATTCGTACCGGCATCGGGAACAGAAATATTTCGCTAAATGGAAAACATGTTCATAGCTACCATAAAACGCCCAACTGCATCAGCCAACATATAAAAAAAAGGGGATGTAAGGGATGAGTGTAAAACTTTAGAGCGAACCGGTAATGCTTTGTCCTTGGCTATGGTCACAACCACACACTCAGACTGTTGCCAGCGACATACGAATGATTCGATTCGAACGTTTTGCGAAGGATCATGGGAGGTGGAGTAGAAAAATGGGACAAATGGAAAAGTTTCCCATTATCGAACTTTCAAGACGCGATAACGGACCGAACCGGGTTCGCTGGCACGGTGCACGGAAGCTATCCTTTCCCACCAGCACGATAAGCTTTGCTTTGAGTGATTCCGAAACTTTACGATTATGTGATAATAGAGCCTGGAGCAGTGCATTCCTCTTTCGGGTTTTTGGCTTTTTTTTATTGCGCACGATCGCTGAGATGGTACGAAATGAGGTTGTGAAACGTCACTGAACCGAAACCCCCTACTTACTTGGAAAGTTCAATCAATCCCGATACCCGTACCGGATTACACACGACACGGCGACGACGAGCGACATCGAGTAAATTGTGCAAAAAGTTTTCCACGCATTTGACCTCCCGCTGCATGTGACATGATACATGAAAATCCTTTTCTCTTTAGCCACGGCACAGGACAGCAGTTCGCTTCATTGGTTTCGATTTTTACACGCGAACTAGAATCGAAAACCACCGGCCACCGGTTCTGAAGGGTCGGCCAAAGTGTGATGCAAAACTTTATCATCATCTCGCCGTAAACCGTGCGCTGTGCGAAATTCTTCGTGGTGAAACAAGTGGTAATAAATTCTCTCGCCTCGGTCTGATTTATGCAACCCCGCGTTTGCGTTATTGCACTGGGAACTTCCCCAGCAGCTATCGCACGCCCCCAGGAAATGTCAGCTAGAATTATCAAGATTGATTATGCCGCTAGTCCTAGGCAAAGATCATGCCGGGATGCCCGCCGACAAACTTCACAGCGATCCGTCCAACGTTTAGCGTGCTGGGTGAGTAAAAGGATTTGTGCCACAAACACACAGCAACAAAAGAGACCGCTCGGTGTGTATGTGTGTGTGTGTGTGTGTGTGGGTTATGAAAACCTCTGGAACAAAACGGATTAGCGTTTTATTGCCAGGCGGTTCAGTATCGGCAATAGAATATCTTCCCTAGTGCGAACGCTCGGTGGTTTTGGCTGGGAAGTCACATCAGCCAGATAGACACTCACTTGCCCGGGACATTCGATGCGCGGGACCGAACCCAAACTCGTTAGACGCTGGTGGATGATGATGATGGACGGCCCGCTAATCCTGGCTCCCGAAGGGTCAAAAATGGTACCGCGTTCAGGCCACATCCTCAAAACGTCATCACATCACGCTTCACGTCCTAAGCGCTCAAACAATACCTTACCCGAACATCGCCACACAAAAAAAAAAACCAGCCTGGAACGTGAGATTGTGTACATGGGGTGATAAAATGTAGCTCACTAAGGCACACACAGACAAACATTAAGAGATGCCATTCTGTGCCGGAAAGCTGCCGGAAAGTGTACCGACACTTGACAGCAAAACGTCAGCGTGACATACGCGGTGCCTCAAACTCAAACAACGTTATGTGCGTATGGCACTTACACTAACGTAACGTTTGTACGTACGTTAGTGCTACACGCTTGTCATCGACCGAGCGGCACATTAAATCTTGTCATTAGTGTCATCGGAAACGCATAACCTCCGACAGGCAGCTGGTGTGATAAAAGGAGATGTGATGTGTGTGAGATACTTTTAAGGAAGTCATCGGTCATCCGTCCATTGTGTTCGGGGTTTTATCTGTATATATATATCTCTCTCTCTCTCTCCTACTCGCTCTAGTCAAGTGACGTCAGAAGAACATGATAAATGATCGCACACTACTGCGATAAGACTTCACAAAACCCGGGTCGACCCACATTAGCGTGCTTTTGTCACAATTTTATTACCGCTCACTACCACTATGTGCCGGCATTAAAAATGGCACATTAAAATGCTCTTTGCGTTTTATTTTTCAAGTATCAACCGCAGGTGTGATACCGCTCACCTGCGATCCTATCATTCTTCATTAAGCCGCACACTTTGCACACCGACACCGACACCGGTGCGATAAAATCACACTCGGCTTATGATTGAAAGCATCCAATTGTTCCCTAGTTTGCGATTTTTCTCACCCTAATAGCACTGTCACAGAAAGCGTCAGACACAAAAGACAAACGGTTGGGAGTTGTTGTGGAGTCATCAAACCAAGAGAAGAAGAAAAAACGCTAGACAATTCGCACGGAAATGAAACATATTCATCGTGTGTTTATGAGGCTTCCGGTAGACCCGAGACGGAAGACCAGCCGGCACTAACCTTACTCGGAAATGAAATCTTTTCCGGACAAAGGACACTTATTTGGAGCATGGGAACGATAAACATAAGCGCGCGTGTGTGAGATGGATCATGTCCCGTCGATGGGCAATAAAGTTTCCCGATAGCCGAATGCGTTTTGACGCATTTGTGACGCTTTTAGTCACTTGTTGACCGGTACAGTGTTTGTGCGATGGGCGCACATAAATCGCGTTTGTTGCATAATAGAAATTAACTGCAGCCACACTGTTCGGCACGCGGCAGCAACAGCACCAGAGCGTGGGATACACATTTAAACTCAAACTTTGCCACCCGCTTTTTGTGAAGCGTTTTTCATCCCCGGGTATGGTTGTTTTACGAACAACACTGGGAAGTAGTTTTACGATGGGAATTTGTTTTGGGAATAAAGTTGTTTTGACTTGCACAGCCAGGAGTAGCAGGCTGAAAGAAAAGCAGGAAATCAACGGCATCAAAACGGAATGTTTTTTGTTCCTAGGGCCAAGTACCTTCTGAGCACGCCTTTTCCCCCTTGGGTGAAGCGCGTACTGGACGAAACTCGTAAAAGCGGGACCATATTAAAACAAAACAACCATTTTGCCTTCTTTATGGCTGCTAATAAACAACGGACCACGCTCTCGAAGCGTTTCCCGCACGCGCAGCAAGGAAGGAAAATCGGTTATCTACGATTACATTTGCTTTTCCTTTGCCGCTTTTTCTTTCGACATTATATTGCTGTCGGTTGGCTTTTGTGATGGAATTTTTCGACAAACGATTTGTATATATATTTCATCCACCTTACGGGAGAGGAAGCAAAACGTGTGACCGTCATGGGCAGGCGACTTGGTTCATGATTGTTTTCGTATAAATCTAATATACGGCAATAAACGCACAATGCAATTTGGAAGCAGCTATTGGGGAAAATAATTGAACAGTCTGGTAGGAAAGATGTTCCAGGTCCTCCCTATCCTAAGCCGCTTGTAGTAGATAATCATAAATTCTCAATATATTTTATGATAATGTTCGTTTGTCCTTCTCAAAAACAAACAAAAACAAAAAACACCCACAAAAAGGATGAGGTTGCAGTAATGAAGGTAATGCCGCTTTTGTTTACACTACGTGCGTACCACGACATGGATAGCCAACAATGTCGAACACAACACATCACTTTAGAACCGAGCGAAGAAACGTTTTGTGGGGATGAGAGCCACCTAAAAAAAATTGAAAATAAATCAAATTTTAAGCTCATTGTTTTTGCTTCGCTACCGGTGGTTGGGTTTTCACTGAAAATTCGAATACGACCCCGGTACTCCGGTGGATAAGTGAGAAAGACGATAAAATTGACGTTATTTTCTTCTGCCTCCAAGGCAAAAGAGCAACGATGCAGTGAATCAACGTTTTATCTACGATCCGTCGCTTCATCTCGTCGCCATCCTTCACGTCCGGAAAGGGAATGTGTATCGATTACGGTCATTTAAAATTATGGCATAATTCCGTGCCAACCGTTGCACAGCGTGCCGGGTTTCGGAATTTGGTCGGGCCGTGCAACCGAATCCTGCTTCATTTCAACCACCATGATGGTACTATGCATGATGAAGCGACGATCATCATGATGATGATGATGATGTTTTATTCTCTTTCTCTCCCTCTTCTCTTAGCTAAAGAAGCATTTCCTTGCGATCCAGCTCTTAGAAGCACGACAAACAAGGGTGGCAGTAATTTTTCATCGCTCCACATCGTTTATATTAAAATGTGCAAAACTCTGTCCACCGTTCGAGCGCATCCGATTCCCTCCGACACACACACCAGACACACACATGTGCGCCCCATGGTGACCGCCGTGCACGTTGTTTATGTGTTTTCGTTGCGAGCATCGCACCCGGTTGCGATGGAGGCGCCCGGTTGATTTCTGATGTCCCGTGTGGTGGTGTTTATTTTTAAACCGCCAAATTGGAATGCGACGTGCCTCGCACGGCGAACGCCGACCGGCACGTGATGCGATACGGCATGGAGTTCGCCAACGATGTGCTGGTGTGGATGAAGCTGTGCCCCTATTTTGCTGCACTTGAAGTTTGTTTCTCCGTACGTGCGTGTGTGTGTGTGTGTGTGTGTGGTGTTAGGTTCCATTTGTCTAGGGCTAAACAACGGATAGAAGCCCTTCGGGGAGGGATGAGCTATAGCTTCATTTCGCTACAATGGATGGATGTTATTTTGGAGTAATTTTCTCTCACGCTTTTTGCCTTTTTGCCTACGTTTTCCTACAGTTGCGATGAAAATTGCGTCAAATTGACCTATTTCTATAAGGGAGGAGGTAGTAAACAATGACCCTGCCGCTGCTCGGCGAAAGAGTTGAGCATGGAAAATATGTTTGCAAACGGGCAAACGAATTAAAGTAATAGACGTGCGATTGTGTGCTGAACCGCAGCAAGGCCGGAGCGAAGCAATTCGTCGACCTACTTGTGGTAAATATTAATTTGCTTAAAAACAAAAAACAAATATCATTATTCTTAACCGTCGTTCGCTTACCTTCTTGCGTTGTTGGCTTTAGCGAACACAATTGAGTAGATTAATTTCTTCGCAACTCGTTTTTCTATTTTTTTTATCTTGCGTCTCATCGCGAACGAAACTAATTAAATTTTTTGCCTGTCTACACTTGAAGTCACATCAAAAGTGGCTGCTGCAGCGATCGTACTGCATTCGCTTCGTTAATCACGCCGCTGCAACGAAACGAGCAACGATTACTCCGCACCAGACAGCATTCTCTGGCCGCGAACTCATCAGCAAACAGTAGCAAACGTTCGCGCTGCTACGTTTTGTTTTTTTGCAAATGGCTGCATTGCTGCCCTCATCTTCCTTTTTTTTGTCTTTTGCTTATCTCGTAGCTAATTTCTTACGGATGAAAGCTCCCAGCCAAACAACGTAAGAAAGCGCTCGTCGCTTATCAGCTGAAACAAACACAAAGTTGGCGAAAGGTAAAATGGAGCCACAAAACGACGGTGCGCGAATGATTCTTTTCGTTTTTGTACAGGGTGTATGCTGCTTTACGCCACAATGGTTTATTACGAAGTGGTTCGGTACGGCAGATGAAACACACCGTGAAAGAATGAACAAATTTCGCTCAT
This sequence comes from Anopheles rivulorum, assembly GCA_018908115.1. NCBI lineage: Eukaryota > Metazoa > Arthropoda > Insecta > Diptera > Culicidae > Anopheles > Anopheles rivulorum. The sequence continues at coordinate 6,158 of STHB01017110.1, forward strand.
GGTCAGACGAGAATGGCAAAAGCTAGAAGGATTAGCGTAGCTACTTGAGAAACATGGTAAAAAAACACACAATGGAACCCATTTTTGTGGAAGTGGAAACCTATTATTTTCTTTACTAAAAATAACCTTTAAAAGATCGTTTGAAAGATTCTCAAGTGTCCAACTTTTAAAGCGAATTCCCGGTAAATAAATTGTTCTGTAAAGTATTGCCCTTTGGATCGGTCGTTGTAAACACATATGTCAAAAACTCGTCGATCGCGTGACGTAAACGGATTGAGAGCCAATGTATGTAAACAAATGAGATCAGTTGCGAACAATCCAAAAGACCTCGAGGTTCAAGCTTTCGGTAACAATAGTAAATTTGAGAAAACCCGTGTTTAAAGAAATAAAAAAAACTTACAGCTAATCCGGTCCTCTCAGTGATGATGGAACCGAAAATAATGAAACCCATTTCCGCACACTTTGCAAATCTTTCTCGCTCTCCGTTCCATTTGATGTAGCGCATCAACGCTAAACAGCAAATGGATCACCATTCATCTGCACAATCTGCTCAAACCCGAAAGCTCATTCCCCAATTCTCCCCCAAAAAAAAGTCCATTAAAACATCGAGGTGATAAAAATATTATTGAATCATTTGCACGCTGGCAGCGAAAACAGCATCAACCCACGGCGAACCGTTTCGTGCAGCCTTCCTGGAAGTGTCTTGGTGCTACAGAAATGGTCCAAATTTCCAAATGTCAATCACTGATGGCTAGGACTAGGGTACGGAAAAGATGAAAAGCGCGAAACAGATGGAGTTGGAATGTTATTTTTCCTTCACGTTTTCCTTCGCCTTGTTGTGCCCATAATAAAACAAGCTTTTAAAGAACATCTTGCAAGCGCTATCACAAAATAGGGACCAGTTTTCAGCAATAAGCAGGAGCACCGCTAATTAATTATTCCATTTCAATTCACTCACCCACGTTTCGGCCGAGAAAAGTTTTCTAATACCCGGCGGAAATATTACTAGGCTGGGCAACAGCCACCGTGCGCCTCCATTTCTGATCATATCGCGCGCGTTCTCTTTAATGTTAAAATCTAAAATAAAACAAACTCACACACACACACACACACACACACACACACACACACACACACCAAAAGCTAGTGGATTGTGCACGCATTCAGCCGGAAATGACTCGTCTCAGGATAAAACCGGATTAATTATCCATTCGCGTTCGCGTCGATGCTACATTAATTGGGAACAAACTGATGAAAAGTCCAGCAATTCGCAAGCCACCGGGGCTTTTTCTGCTTAGCTTTTTGGGGGCATTGACGTGTACAGGTGTAGGCACGACATAGAGTCACACTTCCACTACATGCCAGAATGTAGCAACATTAGCACACCCACACATTCGCCGGACCAGCGCGTTACAAGGTGCCGTCATTATAGTGTAATTATGCAAACGGGTCCGCGCCATGCTTTCATATTCACAGCACGAGCTAACAGCAAGGGCTCTTCTTCGTGCTGTCTCCGTGTGCTCGGACCAAGGCAAGTGCAAATAACGGCCCTGCACGTACACTAAAGCGTAGGGAATTAATTCCACCGAGCTTACGACGAAGTGCCTGCATCGGCGCCACGGTCACCCCTGCACGGTTCGCTGCATTCTTTAGCCGCAGCACCACGGCACCAGGGAGTGAAATGTAGGTTAGAAGGAGGCTGAAAAACGACGACACACAAAACCTACACAGGATCACCTTCTCCGCATATTTCCGTGCTCGGGTGGTTCGTTTGACGTCAGCCGCGGATTGCACTTGCTAGAATCGGCATTTTCCGGTACAATTATCAAGCAAAACACTTGCACAAAAACGAATGGATGACACGCTCATACACACATTCGTTCACTTCACACACACACACACACAGTGTGAGATTTTCGCAACACTTCCTAGCGGCTGGCCAAGGGGGGCCAGCGTGAGCCTCTTACAGAGGAGAATTTAATTTCCATGCACCTACTAATTGCGCACATTCGGGATTGCTGATCCCCACGGGAACAGCTAGTTCTGCTGGCGAATTCCTGTCCCGGTTTGGTGTAATTGGAAATTTAATCCAAACCACAAGAAGAGGGTAAAAAAGTTCATCCACATGATGATGCTGGTGCCATAAATCTGTTGGATGGTTTCGCTACAATATGCGGAACAGAAAATGACCGCAATTAGGATGTGTTTTGTGTGAGGAATTTGCTCAGCTGGATGTGCCAAGTTTGAAACAACATTTTGATTTGCTATATTTAACTGCTTTTTTCAAAGTTGAGATCATGTGAAAATGTTTGGTATTCAAAAAACCCTCTAAAATTTTCTCTGATATTCAATGTTTCAAGCATTAAATTAAATTTGCTCATCGAAACCAATACCGACAAGCTTCAGGTTTTGTTTCCTTTATTTATTGCTCGTGAAATTCGTCTATGAGTTTTTCTTTTCCTTTTCCCGAAGTTTTCTTTCCGGCTCAGCTCAAAAATCAATCACCATCCACGCAGCGATACGCCTCAGTTACTTTTGGCGAGACGAATCAAATTGAACGGTCGGTCGGTCGGTCGGCAAGAGCGATGGAACAGATTTTCCTGCAAAATTGTGTATCTTCACGTGCGGTAACGCATACATTTGCAATTCTAAATGATTGTTGTGTGAAGGAAGGAAACATCCATCATCTGTTGGGCACGGTATTTTTGGGGGGGCAATGAATGGCTGAAGATTTCCTTTCCATCCCCATTATCGTTAAAAATACGACCACCCATTAGAGCGGGCGGCACAAACCCATCCAAACCGTACCCGTACCGTGGCGGCTTGTTGCGTTGAAAATATCGCTGTGATGTCGCGCCAGTGAGTACGACTTTTATGACTGCGTTTTGTTTACATGCCGATCGGTTCCAATGTGTGTTTACACAAACACACAGGTGGCAGCTCAAAAGAACATATGTATTTGTTTGTTTGTTTGACTGCTCGACCCGTCGTGCAATACAGTGGAATGGGAGACCTCCGGGGCTAAATTGCACTTGAGTGTTGCCCCGCCATGTTGTACATGATGGCGTTGCTGCAACGCGCATTGTTTCATGTTTTCTTTTACCTTTCAAGCAGTTTTTGCGTTTGATTTTACCAACTCGTTTTTTTGTTTTTCTTCTTGCCAGCGTCACACACACACACACACACGCAGCGGGGCAAATTCTAGAACCAAGCTTTCAAGTGCTCTTGAAGCGATTCAAGTCAATTTGTGCGCGAAAGTAATCACACATTTAGCGATAACCGTTTATTACTTCCCGGTGTTCATCGTCGCCGGCTGGATGGGCGGCCCTTTTTTGTGGCTCGTGTCGTGTGTGATAAGCGATTGCGACGACAGCTTTGCTGCTGTGAGGATCCCCCCCCCCCCGCGGAAGGGCAACCATCGGAGGGTGAAAACTCTTGAAAAAGGTTGGCACACGTGCATGTGACAACATTTATCATCGTTCTGGTAGAGTTTGATTTGCCTTTTTGTCCAGCCCGGGGCGTGCTTAAAATGTCAAACAGTTTTGCCCTTTTTTTTGCTTATCAAACTTTGACAAAAGCAAAGCACTACTTGCTCTCTCTCTCTCTTTTGCTTATGATAAGGCATTACTTTGTCTGTTCCTTTAGTTAAACAATCGGAAGCAATGCCAACTGCAAAAGATTATTTCCGGCCTTGTTATGCATTCTGCATCCAACCAGTTTCCATACCTTTTCATTGTTGCATCAAAAGGTCCGTAAAACTTGCTCTCGTTCCGTGCCATGCACTCGATGCAGGAAGAAGAGAAACACTTCCGGTTGATCCGGTTGATACGACAGGAAGAAAATGTGCTTCCACCAGCAAATATTGAACGGGGTGAAACGTTCGCTTACAAGACAAGAAAATGCTATTCTCAGCTAAAACGGAAATCGGTTCCTTTCGTGAACCGTGGACACAAACCACCGAGCACTCGTGGTTTCCTATTTTCATCTCATTAGTCATTTTGTGCCACTCACTTGCGAACCGAGTACACTCGAGAGGAAGCGAAGAATGGCACTCATATTTGTGCTGACAGTTGAATTAATCGGTGAGCGAGACTGAAAGGAATTAACCTTTGATGTTACGAGTTGATTAAATTTAAATGACTAATTGTGAGATTTTTCCCGCACGTACCATGTGCGCCAATCTTTGCTCTCTCGTACACCATCGCACAATTTGAATCGCAAAGGAATAACCAACAGCTAAATCACGTTGACACAGTTGGATGGTGGTTTGAGTTTGCGTTATTTTCTCGCGAATGTGGTACATTCATTGCGTAATGCCCAAACACAGTACCACCACATGTGCACCACCGACTGCTTCTTCAAACGTGAACCGGCAGTTAACATCAATTTTCGCGTACATTGCACCACCATTGTCCAATCGGATCGGATCCGAAAAACGAATTGACGAACGGCGGTATTTGTTTGCCCAAAACCCCCGAAACTCTGGCCAAATGAAGCGGTGCCGTACATTTCCGGAAACATCGGAAGCTGTGACGGTGCGTACAGAAGTTGTGTCGTTTGCCCGTTCACGAGCGTTTCAGCAGCAACCGAGGAGATGTCACACATCGACAGCGACGACCAACTATGATAACACTACCACCGATGTCACCGAATGTCCGAATGCCGGTGTTAATGTAATCGACGCAATCGACTTCCAAATGCACGTTTGCGTAGCGTTCGCCATCTGGTCGATGTATCACCGGCGTCGTGTGACGTACGTCGTGTTTCGCCGTTGCGATGCGGAATAGCTTCGACCAAGCGTGTGTTGAGTGTGACCAACACGGCCGGTTGTCGAAAACAGCAAACTTCCCGGAGCAAGTTTCGTGGTACACCGTGGCATCCGACGTGCCTGCACTAACAGACAGGTGCTACTATGAACCGCAAACAACGGACAATCTTCGAAGGCCACCTCTACGATGCCCGACGTTCGAGACCCGCATCGAGTCTTTGACAAACGATCAAGTTCGAAGTCGCGGTTTCTCATGTTCAAACTGCTTGAAGCTGTGGGTCAATTAAAAGTTTCGCGACACGCCAAACACTTGCGTAGGTTGCGATAAGCTGTGCAGTGAACTGCCATACTACTGCGGAGTATAGATGCTGTCGTCGGCCGCCAGCCATCTGCTATACTGTGACGTGATCACTTTGTTTTCACCTGTTTCTTGCCCGCTTGGTTTCATACTGTTGATGTTTACATTATTAACGCCGTGTGAGAAAGTTCCATATGGGCAAAGAGTTTGAATGAATTTGTTTATGTTATTAGGTACCTTAGCGAAACAGATTAAACGCACGCAGAAAGCGCTCCAATATGTTAAGGATTCTTCTGGGCTACTTAGGGAAGGGCTATTAGGGAACCTTTATTAGGTGCGCAACTAAGTCGTTAATTTTGACATTAATTAGCCATTGATTTTGATGGTTTGGCAGATATACATATAAGTGGACCAATTTCATAACTAGTTACCATAATTTGCGAGAATTAATAATTTTTGTTTACAAAGCTCAACAAATGGTTGCTCTAAAGGAGCACAGAGATGTTTCAGTCTTCGTTAAAGAAGTCAAAAATTGTTTGTAAACGATGAACTGGTGGGACTAGATCGATATAAGACAAGAAAGCTACTAAATTGAATAAACGTCAAATCTCGTTTAGAGTTCCTGATTTATTTCTTAAATAAAAGAAAAACACAATGCATGGTTACAATTCGATTACAAACGACCAAAAAATATGGAATTTGACAGAAAGATGGCAAAAATTAGGAATAGAAAAATTACCAAACGATATGCGAACATAATATTAATCATTTGCATTAAATATATGCTGCTCATAATTCTACTCTGCGTTACTACTGCTCAACGTCAACCGAATTTAAAACCCCACAAAACATTCTAACTGTATGTCAGCCTAACAGACAAAAAGGTTTGGACGCCTGTGGTGTGTAACATTTGGCCAAACTACGCGGTAAACCATCTGCTCGACATGGTAAAATTGTGTGTGCATTTTATCCTCGTTCGGATGAAAACGAACCCTTTTTCTGCACCCCAAAATTCCAACCTAAAGCCGATATACATCCTCTCAGCCAAGCCGGTGTACAGCATCGCACAAAACCAACGAGGGGCCTAGAATGTGTGTTGTAAACCTATTGTGATGGGAGCTGTTGCTGTATAATTATCCAAACTTGGGTTTGTTCTCGCACTCACCCAGTGCAGCCCGCTTTTGGCTCACTCACTCTGTGTCGGAAGGTTTACAGAAATACGAGTGAAATAGCATCGAGTTGCGTGATTTTTCCCACAGAATAACATGGTAGCACACCAGGAACAAAATGGCATGTAACGTGTCGGTCCCGATGTCTAACAACCGTC
>STHB01017118.1:0-12550 GCA_018908115.1 Anopheles rivulorum
GATTTATTTGCGTTTTATTTATGCGCTAAAAGCATCCCGATGGAATCGTTTTGACTGGGTGGAGAGTTTAAAAGTTTCCTTTGATATACTGTGCGCATTGAGCATGGTGAAACTTCTTACAATTCTTCCTGGTACTGTCTATAACGTTACTCGCGCACCTTTGCCACAAGTGTGAATGCTACGCTGTGAACCTTAACCACATGTTCTTGGTTGCAGCGTAGTGAAAACTATGCGTATGCTACCACTTTTACTCGCAAGCATGTTGGCAACTTTACCTTCCGAACCGTGCCGCATACAGCACCGCGGTTAGTTTCATCAGTAAGGGTGCTTTCACTTCTCCCTTTCCCGCCTCCCTTACAACCTTCTTTCACCCTTTGGTACGATCGATGAAAGGCGCGAGTAATTAACGACAGGCCAAGATGATTGGCTTTGCGGTAAGCCGATAATCAACTTCTGCTGGAAAAACATGCTGGCTGGTTCGGTCGGAAAAGCAGCGAGCTACCGGCGTGCCTTGCGATGGCAGGATGATGCTACGATGCGGGCAACACGCAAAAAAAAAGAAGCCAAGATGTGTACTCTTGAAGGCGTTTGAAGTTTTACCCCCCCCCCCCCCCCTCCGCCACACACACCAGACACACCCTTACCGACCGGTGGGAATCATTAACCCGGATTAGGCGACTTTGCCATCTAGCAGCAACTCTGGCACTGTGAGCACTGGTGGGCTAATCGATAATGGACCTACTGCCGATTGAATCGGTCCGATCGCGACACTCTCCCGCACGGTAACAGGCACGCAAACCCGCCCAACCGGCGCCAGCATGTCTCAGTGGGTGGCCTCCGTTCTGCTGCACGCGTGTGTGTCATAAAGTGGAGGATTTAAAAAAAAAATTGAATTAATTATTTGTCTCTTTATGGCACGCGTTCGGTGCCGCTGTCCAGCAGATCGTGCTGCAGTGGTTTCCATTTTGCTTTCTGTGATGTAAAGTGTCTTGCATGTGGCAAACTATTCCACTTGCATGATTTATGCGTTTGCTTTGCCGAACGGCAAATTAATTGGTGTTTACAGGCAAACAATGCATTACTAAACCATTGGGTGTGATTACTAATTCTAACTTTTATCACTACGCACACGGGGTGCTGACACACGAGTAAACGCTGTTGAACGGATAGACGGATACCACTATTTCCACGAGCGGGCGATGGAACGGGGGAAAACCAATTTAAGGCGGGATAATAATTACTTAGCCTAACCGGTGCCGAGATTGGCGTAAGACACTCGTACTTCGCGTAGGCCGTTGGATGCGGCTTGGCAGGATGATGTTAATCTTGACGTTTACATTCACCGGCGCCGGAGGATGAGCTGCCATTAAGTGCCGAATGTGGGTTTGGGTTAGCATTTTATCGCTTTTGATCGTAAGCGTATAGCGTATAGCGTGCGATGATCATTACCGCACTCGTAGCCGTGCGGTCTTGGTGTGTACGTTGCTTACGCGAATCGAATGAATGTTGTAAGTTCGAATCCCGGATCCGGGTGAAACGCCGGGGGACTGCAAATAATAGAGAAAAAGGCATGCGTCGTACTTCTTTTTTAATAAACCGCTCAAGACACTCACATTTACACTCAAATGCTCTCATCCCTTCTTCGATGAGGGCGAAACACCTTTCCCTGTTTTTGGTGGTGTTTTTGTTACACTACAAGGATCTATATTTTTACTGGTTTTGTCGTGAGGGTGACGTGATTTGACAAATATCTTCACCAACTGGCGTACGTGGCGTAGCGTGGATAGAAGAAAAAAAAAAACAAAATCCATCCCCGTTTGGTAGAGATATAGCTTACCTCAGTCGCCTTCGGCACCCGAATTTTTGGACATATTTATGGCTGACAATTTCGTAACAGCTGCAAAATATGACCGTGTGCGGGTGACGCTTTTGCCGCATCGTTTTGTTTTTCCATCGAGTTTTTTTTCCCCTCTATCCAGTTTTTATTAACCATCTAACATGGTTTGAAATGGTGTAAAAATGTTATCGTTATTTAATAACAAAAAAAAACTTGCTTTGTAAGCCAAATGTTGAAAATCACAAACACAAATGTTAGAATAGTTGGTGTGGTTATAGCCAAAGCAATGGATAATCATGTTTACTCCATTTTGTAGAGAATTTTTACTCCATTTTGTAGAGAAAAGTGGTGGCAAGCTGCTGTAGACTTTACATTTCAATTTCAGCTTAAAACCCATGTCCGATCGTTCGAACGTTTACCGCCTATGAGCGATAAGTCTTACCGGCTTCGATCCCAAAGGTTCAGTAAAATTAATCTAACTGCTGCCGACCGACCGACGGATGTCCTTTGCGGATTTTTTTTTTTGCTAATCCGCTCGTCCGAACCGGCAGCAAGTTGGTACAGAGGGACACTAATAGATTTGCTTTAATAATGCACTTTTGCGAAAGGCGTACGCAAACGTAAGAAGCTTCTGTTCCGTAGAAGCGGCTTACGAGACGAAGTTCAAGTAGAGGAGCAAAACAAACCAAAACCAAAAAAAAAAATGGGAATAAGCTTCGCAAGCGTAGAAATGCTTGGCCTTCGATTGGATCGTTTCGCCGGAATTGCATTGTTGCCCGCACACGGCTGATGCAACCTCGGGGGATGCGATTGCAGCGAGTGCGGCTGCAATAGCAGCAATGGGGAGGTGGAAAATGGAAAATGGTTCCGCTGGAAAATAATTTATTTCTAATCCCAAAGCAATCGAAATCGAGTACGGACTGGCTGCCACTATCCTCCGACACGCAGTGCTTCGTTCCGCCACGGCAATTGCGTACCGGCGGCCCAGGCGGTACCGCGCCGAGCTTTTTGCATTACGATTTTCGATCAGATTTTATTTGCCCAATGGTATTATAATCCGCTTGCGAAGGATACTGATTCGTTACAGTGCGTCTCTGATTAGCTTTTACTACGCGGGTACGCACATTGTTCGCCGGACACATGGCAACCCTTTTATTAGTATTCGTAATATTGCAGGCTATTTTACTGTTGCTGAGGAGATTTCAACGAAGAATTAAAAACTAATAAAGCTTACCTGTTATTTATTCTACAACTTTAATTTCTGATTAGTAGAGCCTTATATTGCATTTGTTGCGCATTATCATGTACTTCAATGCAGAAAATATTTATTAGTATTACTTTTTGTTTTTCAAACTTTCCAACACCATGGACAAACAAAGCGAAAGCATAATGTAGATTCTCGGAAGGGAAATGCTGTGGGGCGTGGGATGCTTTCCGTTCCTTTTCTGTCCTGCTCCTTTCCTTTACCCCCCCCCCCCCCTTCCCCTTTTCCAATGCGTCGATGTGCCAAAGTCGACAAAGGCATTTGAATTTAATTACTGGCAAACAAAATGAATTTTAATGAGTGTTCTGAATGCTGTGATTTTTTTGTGTTTCGCTTCTCCTTTTGCTGTTTTTCACCATTTTCTGCTGCCTTTTCCTTACGCTGCTTAGTTTTTCTTTTCTTTCCTTTTGTGTGTGTGTGTGTGTGTGCTTTTTCTTCCCGTGCATCTGTGCTGGTGTGAAAGCTTCTTCAAGGACGATAAAGGAGCGCTTGTTTTTCTTTGCATTAATTTGGTGCTGTTTTTTCTTCTTCTCTGCACTTTCCTCCTGGCGAAGGTTATAAAGATGGCGCAGGAAGCAAAAAACAAAACAAAAAAAAAATAGCTCAATAAAGCATAAACGTTTTTATAAGGATATGAAAGCAAAACAAAAAAGCAACGCCGAAGGTTAACTACATGGAAACGTATTGTTCTTCCAAAAACGCATTTCCTAGCGCATGCTGCGCGTCTTCAACGACCAATTTCGGTCGAATTTTCGATGAGGTCAGCTTCCGTTTTTTATTGGTTACTGTTTCTTACGAGTTCGAGCCGGTTGCGTGCTTTTCTAGCTGTTTTGGGTGGGCTGCGAAAATGTGCCGCCCAGTTCGGGGGGGTGCCCAAAAACAAAACAAAAAATAAACCGGGATCACCCGGTTAGGATAGCCCGGTTAGGGTGATGGATTGCTGATGGATGTTTAATTAAACTTCAACCGATGGTCCCAAAACAGCTTGTTTTATGCTTCGATGTATAAAATCCGTCCACACGCAGGAACCTTGCTCCCTTAAGAAGAGCAAAAGAACAAAAAAAAAAACAAAACAAACATGACCGCCCGGAAACTCTGGACTCTCGCACCCGAACATGGTGGAAATCCCCATTTTTCACCCAATCTATTTAGTTTCCGCAGTAAGCTTGTGCCGGCGTACGAAACCTACTTTACTGATGGCGGAACGGGCTCTGTCGGTGTTTCAATATTTGCAAATAAACAATCGCTTAAGATGCGAAAAGGGATTTACAACGGCGGAAAGCACTTTCGGGTAGAAACAAGGGGAGATGGTGGATAAAAAGGGAGGAAAGGAAATGGCTTATTTTCCATAGTGGAAAGGGAAGCGATGGAGCTCTAGCAGGAAATTAACCTTAAATTTTATAGCAGAAGTTCTTAAGGAATGGTGTTTGGAAGTGAAACGTTGAGTTAGATTGAAGCTCATTATAAATTAACGTCTGCCACTGGAGTTCTCTAAATCGTGCTATAAAGACTTTACGAGTTTAGGTCGTCCGGTGTCATTCGAATGACATGCCCCACACTCTGTCCAAGTTGCCTGTTTTTTTGTTTTGTTTTGTTTATAATATTGCAAGACTTTATTCTCACGACCTGGATCTGGATCATCTTCGAACTGCATGATGTTCCCATAAGTGTCCCATGATTAAACAATTGTTCCGTGTCAGTGATTTTTTGCCAACAAAATTTGTATCGTTTTTTTTTCCCCCGTATTCCGTATTCACATTTCCCAAACATATCGGACCGACAAAGGAAATCTTTGCGTTCAATTTTTCCAAATCACTTGACCAGGAGGAAGAACAAAAAAAAAAAAGGAATCACCGGGTCAGCCATAAAAGAAAAAGCAGTACTACCTGCGCGAATGGCCAAGAATGGCAGTGAAGATGCATCAGTTTGCGTCAAACACTCGCCTACCTGCGATGGTTTCTTGTCTCCTTTGTAGTGCTAAATTTGGGTAGAAGCACCAAAAACCCAACACAAAAAGACGGCTGCCGACACCGGCGGAGACACGCTGTCTGGGACGAAAGGTCGAACAGATAATCGGTGTTTGGCTGTGCATAACGAACTGTGCCCGAGCTATCCTTCGCTGATGTACGCTGCCATCCTTCCCATTGTGCAGGGTGTTTTGGTGCATGTCCTTTTTTTTTTCTTCTTTCCTTTGCCAGCATTTCCCGGCTGCTGCTGGCCAAGGAAAAGGTGTGAAGGTGTGTTTATAAAAACAAGCAGTGAATCTATTTCTGCCTTTATCGGTCGGTTGTTGTCGCCCGCACAGCAAAAGCACACCGATATGTTGTGCATAGCCGTAAGGGGGATCGCGATGGCATGGGAGAGCGAGAAACGAGCGGGTTTGCCGGATGATATTTGTGTCCTTTCGGATGTACCGATACCTGCTTCCATCAATATGGGCGAGCGTTTGTTTGATTTTGCATCGAAACTAACGGCCGTGTCCTTTTGCGGGCCTTTTGTGCATGCATATTGGATGTTGCTCGCACCCTGTGGGGTTGGAATTTTTTTTTTTTTGGTTGTTGACTGTTGTTGTTCGTTGTTGTTTGACGGGTACTACCACTGTTTATTTGTTCAGCGCAGGAAAACTCCAGGCAACAGTGCATGATTACGTGTGAAATGGAACGGTGTGTGTGTGTGTGTGTTTTTTTTGTTTTCCACCCGTAAGAGCGTGAGAAATTTGTTGCTGGTCCCTCACCGAAAAACGGTTGAATGATGGAATGTTTTCACAATTCTGCCTTTCTGTGTACGTGTGTACTTTTATTGGTTTGGGTTTTGCTCCGGGCACGGTTGGGAAATCACAAACGTTATTACATTGAAAATTTACTGTTTTGTGGTAACGCTCACATCTTTATGACTTTACTGCTTTTGTACTTAAAGGACAATTTACTATGAAATACAATTAAGTCCTTTTCTATTTGTCTGCAACATGAAAGCATGTTGCCAGTTTTACTCCATAAGCCACTCCGTTAGCGAATTGACAGTTGCTGCCCCGTTTTAAACGAAAAGTAAAACCAAAACAAACAAAAAAACCTTCACCCGTAAGCAAATTCACCACCCCGCGTGCAAGACAACGGCACGTTTCGCGAGTGCAAATGGTGTAATTCAATCTGTGACAAAGATGACGAGAATAAGAGCAAAAGCGACATATTAAGAAGCAGCAAGCAAACAACAACAGCAACTGGGAGCGAATCGAAAAAAAGGGAAAGAAACAGTGTTCGGTAGGTGGAATCGGTTGGAAAATTCTCCACTAGGAACGGTTTTTGGCTAGTGATGGTTGAAGAAGAAGTAGAAGAAGAAGAAGGAAAAAACACACACACACAGGTTTTGAGAAAGATTTGTGTGAAGGGAAAGGAAGGTTGGGAAGGGACGGATGGAAACATGCTCGAAAACGTCTATTTTCATGTCACAAAATCTGTTGCCAGCCCGTCCCCAGGTTTACTCCCTTTTTCACCCCTAGCCCCCGCCGAAATTACCACCCGGTGTGGATAAAAGAGATAGAGAGAGAGAGAGAGGGATAGTATGAAAAGTGCACACACGAACACCGAAGATGGACGATACAGCGCTGTGGGTGGGGTCGTGCGAGGGGGGTGTTTTGGGTGGGTGGGATGGGTGTGTTTTTGTCCTGCAAATCGTTAACGCCCGCGCGGTTCTGTAGCAACCGTCACCCTTATCCATGCGAACCGTGGTGGGTCGGTGGGCCAGTGTTTTTCACGCGCATTCGAATCGTCACATTTTCTCTTCACTCCAGGTTTTTCCTTGTTTTTTTGTTTTTTTTTTTGGGAGGTGAAACGTTTTTATTTCGCTTCGCAGCTCGTTACGCTTGCGGGGCTTTGGGCTCGCGCCATCGCGCCAAAGCGGTTGCCTCTTCCATTCTGGCCATACCGTACCGGTAACGTTGGATGGCATAAACATAATGCTGGCCCACCTCACACTTCATTGTGTGTGTGCGAGCGGAATGAGCGATTTTCTATGCGACATGCGGCAACATCTTGAAACATTGTACCGGTGTACGCGCGGGAGAGGGGGAGAGGGGAGAGGGCGGGGTGGAAAACTTTGTCCTGCACCCGGGTTTGTGTTACAACCGGGCTGCCGAGGTTTAGAGATTACATCGGAAGTTTTGCCATTGCTGCTGGCAGATACTTTCACATTTCTTGTCGCTGGCTGTTGAAATCTGGAGCTGTAGCTAAGGAAGGCAAGGAGGGTGGGGAGAGGAGGGGGAAGGGACAAGCTGAGACAAGTTTCGAAACAAAACAGAACTCTGCGACATGTGGAGAGAAGAGACAAATTAAGAAGCAACAGCAACAAAAAAAAAACAACAACTGCGAAGAAATATAAAAAAATGTTTGATTTATCAGAAGCATAATTGAAACAAAGACGCGTTTGGAAATTTTCACGACAGAATGGTGACAGAACAGATTCACTGGTTTGTGTCACGTGCACGGAGTATGTACTGCACTCATTAAAGTTCGTGTCGGCGTGGTGATCCTGACGGATAGCCAGTTTTGTCGATGACTTCTAGAAAATCAATCGAAGAGTTCGCGTGATCTTGAGTGAAGGTTTTGTAGGAGATAACTTCGTGAGAATTTGAAACTAGTGTTAGGTACACTAGCGTGACTTGTAGTAGACTTGTCTACTCAATCGAATATCTTAGGACACTTAATATATTGGGACACTTTTCATTACTTGGCTCAGTGCACTGGAAGTTATTTATTATACGTTATTTATCGTTTTGTAATGCATCACTCGCAAATATATTGTCACTTTGCCTTCATTCTCAATCTTTTCCTGTCTGCGATCGTGCAGCTTTACGAGCTGCCATTGTAAATCGATTGGTGGGATTAAGTAGGCTCTGAAGAAAGAGAAACCCACAACAGAGCTGAGCAATGAGCTCCACACCTAATCATATGTACGGGGCACACAAATTGGACAGTCGTACAAATTGAAGGAAAACCCGAACGAACTCACGGCAGAGTTGTGAAGAAGCGAAAGGAAGAATAAAAAAAGGCACCGGCAGATGAAGAATGAGTTGGAATATTTTACGGCAAGCCCGGTTTGGGAAGTTTTTCCGGTGGTCCCGCGCGGTACGAATGCAAAGAAAAATACAACACCGGTGGTCGACCGATGGGATGGGAAAATGCAACCCACCACCCGGGTGGGTTTTTTTTTTTGGTGTATGTATATTTTCGGTTCGCGTGAAGCGCGAGACCGGATCATAAAACTGTCGAAACGTGAAACAAGTGAAACGATTCACGTTACCGTGTGCGGCTGGGCCCGGATGCTTGCCCGCATTGAGGAGTTAAAAAAGAAATGGGTTTGTTCTTTCCTTCGCCTTCCTTCTGTCAAGACAACTCAACCGTTTGATGCGGCCTTTACGTCCAGCCTAGTAGAAGGGATTTCATTTTCCGGGAGTAAAACATGAAAGAAAGATACGAAGAAATGGCAAGAAATGATGGCGACGAGAAGGTGCAGTTGGGGGGCGGGGGGAAGACAAAACTGAGCCGACCAGAGCAATTCGATATCCGGCACCATAAATATGAAACGAGAGATCCCGGACACATTGGGTGAGCTCTATTTCGTCGAACGGGTGCGATATGCTCCCCACATAAAAACGGGCAGGAAACAATGTTTCGCCTTCGTCTGTCGTGGCAATAAAATGAAAGAGCCGACGGAATCGGTGGCGATGGTGCAACAGTGAACATTATTAGTTTCATTTATATTCATGCTGGAACGTTTGCAAGGGAGTTGAAGATATTTTCGGACAGTGCGGGCGAAGGTTATTACAACTGCGCTTCGTGTGCGAAGATGGTCCGCCTTGTCAAAGGTGTGTAACGTGGACTTGTCAAATTTGAATTTTATGGAATGTCAAATTACTATAATTATTATAGCGTTGAGTAGATGGTATTCTGTTTTCTGTCTACTAAACACCATAACCTAAGATCATATACGCCGAAAAAGAAAACATTCTCTGCAGACTTCAAGCATATTGGAGAAGAAGTTCTATGTCGATATTGCGTAGATATTGCGTGTCCTTCGGAAATAGCGGAGATGTCCATTTTTTTTGAAGAATGTTCCTGTATTCTAAAATCAAGCTAAAGAATATTGTTTAATGGGGAAGTCAAAGCCACATATCAAACAGTAGTAGTAGAAAAATCTGGACAATATAGACATTGTGTGACGAAAATGTTAGTTGAGGCCACCCGGAAATTGATATGATAATTTTCATTATAACGTATTAGTCTTACCAGGATGGCGGAACCGATTTGATGTTGCAAATGAATTATTCACACGTCACAGTTTGACACACTTGCTTCATCTGATGAGCCCTCACATCGTCTGGCTGGCAATTCCTTTGTTTCCGCACATACGCAAAAGAAAACCGGTTAATAAATAAACACTTTCGCAGAAAGCAAAAGGCGAGGTCAATAAAGCACACGTCGTAACGGGCGAGCCAAAGTATCCTGCCGAAAGTAGTGGACGCCGGTCCACCAGGGGAACGCCATCAACAACAGTGGCACCGGCCCCGATGATCTGGATGCAGCCGATGTTTGATGTACGACCCGGAGTGGCGTGATAAAACCCTCCGACAGGGCATTGATCAAGGACCGTTTACTAGCGCTTTGGGCTGAAGATGCGTCTCGCAACAGCAGCAAACACTTTACGAGCGGCAGATTCTGGACATCAACCTACCGGCCAGGTATCGTAAAAGCTCGCAGCTGGGTAAAAAGGTAAAAGCGTTGAGCGAACTTGGATGATGGTCGCCCTGGGAACATTGAGGGAAAACCGACGCTGCGTGACGTCCATTGCACTGTTCCGACTCGAACCCGCTGGAAACGCGTTACAGCGCGTAATGAAGGGTGGACTGCCCAGGGTGGATTTTATGGCTCGTGCATTTATCCACCATAAACGGTACGAACCCGGCGAGAAGCCGCTCCCGATTTTTGGCAGCACTCTATATTTTTTCCACGAAACCCATTCGGTCTGGCCCACGCGGGTGCGGGCGCTACTCCAAATGAATAATGAAGAGTGGTCCATTACGGGCGGCACTAATTAGCGATGTTTTACGAGTGTTGACGTCGTGTTGTCCTGGGCCGTGATGGAGGCACACAAGGTCGACGAGGTGGTCGACCTGCAGCGGGTAGCCTTTCAGCTCATCTCATCAGCGAAACAAAGTATCCATAAATGGGGCCAGTATCTGGCCAGTAGCTGGTGCCGGAATGAACTTCCGGACTCCGGGAAAGTAAGTATTATCTCTCCCTGGCCCGAATTAGCGATCCTGCTGGAAACATAATCAAACAGCTGCGTTTAATTACCTTCACCGCTTCGAACCTTACCCACCGGCACCATTTTGAGCGCATCCTTGCTTTTTCAGCTCAACAAATTGTGTCCTCTCGACATTCGCGGTTTGGTCCGTAGGTGGACTTGGTACTTGTGGAAGTGATGTCCCTTGCCCAAGAGATAAATTTAATTTACATAAATACAAATGCACACCGAATGCAAATCGGTATTGGTGGTTTTTTTTTGGGGAGGGAGTTTCGCTTCCGGTGACAGTTGACATGTTCTACGACGCCTGTCGTTCGCCCGGCGAACGGGTTGTTTTCCCATCCTTTTTATTTTGTCAATTAAGCCAAAGGTTCGGAAAATAAAGATGCTGAGTCCTCTATTGCAATATACGTACGTGTGTGTGATCTTTTCTTCCAATACAGCGTTGGTTAATCTAAGCACGCTTGCACGCGACACCAGTTTCGCTGGTAGAGCGTAGCAGCCCTTGGAACAGATGGAACATCAACCGAGTTGACAATGCAGCGTGACGGCACAACCCGAGCAATGCCGGAAAAGTATTAAACAAAAAAAAAAGAACACACACACACAGACAGCAGCATGACGGAAACTGGAGGAAGCGAAGCTGTTCTGCCATGCTCGCGCGTACCGTACATCCTTTCCAATAACAAATTTTGCTGCGAGCAATTTGCAAAACAATCTGTTGACGAGAACCCGCCTACGTTCTCGCCTTCTCCCTGATTTTTTGCCCCATTCCATCCGTGCTATAGATAGATATACATTTTTTTTTTATTATTTATCATTCTAGTGCCATGTGTGGTTCGCGTTTTGGATTATCCGTTCCAATTTTGCGTGCCCTCCATGGGGATCAATTCTTTTGCTCTCTAGCCAGGATCCGGTTACGGCACCGTACCTTGAGCGGAGTGGCTGCGTGAGCAGATTGCCATCGTCATCCCTCGTTCGCGTGCCTCGAACTTGCCTTGAGTTGCCTCGAGGGCCCTAACGTACTGCGGGAAATGTGCGCCTTGTTTACTCTCTCCTTTTCTCGCCAACATACATTGTCAATCGGTTGTGCTGATGCATCATTTTAGGGACGATTGTCTGAGACCGGCTGCCGGCAGGCATAGAAGACTGCCCGGAAGCGGTTCCACAGTACTGTAAAGTTTGGTAAAAAACTGTCACAAATGGTGGTTTTTAGAAGTGCGTTTGCTCACTTTTGCTAGGGTAACAAGTATTTTGTCGAAGATTTAATTGGGTGACAGTAGTTTAAAGTAGTAAAGAGTGAAGTCTTTTTAGTGTAGGTGTTTAGATGACAAATTGTTCGATGTCCTTTAGAACATCAATATCTCTTCGAAAACGGATCGAATATCCGTGGAACTCGATTAACCGGCATGGAAAACGATTGACTGAAGATGTCCGGATATTCGGAGTTCTACTGTTTACATAAGTGATATCCTTAGTATTGCTAGAATTCTTGGAGTTCCACAAGTTTTGAATTTGGAATTTGGAACTAGAAGTTTCTGTAACTTGCCACACGAGCAACCGTACCTTCACGCATTCGTCACATGAAATGAACCATACCGTCAGCAAGACGGCTGCT
This sequence comes from Anopheles rivulorum, assembly GCA_018908115.1. NCBI lineage: Eukaryota > Metazoa > Arthropoda > Insecta > Diptera > Culicidae > Anopheles > Anopheles rivulorum. Next base: position 12,019 of record STHB01017118.1, read on the forward strand.
ACGGATGATTCGGAATGTTTGGGTGTTGTCCTCAACATTTCAGCAATGAAGGTGCGAGATTATTCCGAACTCTCCCACACCGACTGCTGCTGACCACAGCAGTACCATCCACGGTTCCCCGGTGTTACTGCTGCAGTAAAGCGTGTGTCTGTTTGTGAGCCGAGCCCCCAAAAAGCAAAACACCAAGCAGCCAAGTGGCAGCAGCCGGGGGCTGTTTTTGATGGTCGGGGGCGACGGTCGTGCCCATGGATGTGTTAGCGTCCGAGCGGTTTGGCAGCGCACAGTAACCGTTGCGGTGCATTTGCCATCCACCCGATGGCGTCCGGTTGGGCGTAGCAGCTTGGCAAATGTCAGTGCACAACAGCTGCTGCCTGGTTTGCAATGGTTCTGGAGGCGAAAGGCGTTCTCACCCGCGTCGGTTGTATCCGCCGCGCATCGGAGCGCAATTCATCAGTCTTCCTCGGTTCGGTTTGACGGTGTGACCCCACCATCGCGAATCGTCCGGCATTGTGTTGGAATGTGTCCAATTGTG
>STHB01017129.1:0-12548 GCA_018908115.1 Anopheles rivulorum
GGCCATTCGACCGGTGCCACGTTGATTTGGAATCGGTGGATGTTTTATTGAAACAAATTGTTTATGAGTTGAATTTTGATTACTCGGCTACCCACATCGGTCCGCTGCTTAGCGCACCAGCGGCAGCGTAATCCCTATCAATGGGTGTGAAAAATGGGTCCAACTTTCGTTTTCTGTTTCATTTCGTTTGACCCGGAAGCAATCCAACAAATAATTAGCTGCACTATAACTCACCCGTAAGGAAGACAAATTGTGTCGATCAATCAACGACTTCTGCGCGAACCAACGCAAAAGTTCGATGCGTTTGTTTTGGGGTTGGAAGCATTAAAAAAAATGCAATCAATTATCAAATAATTAAACCTTTGTAGGTGAACGAAGAAGGGACAGTAGGAAATCTGTTGCTGATTATCAAATTAAATTTTAAAACGGTCCTGCAAATAATATTGAAGTTGAAAATCTATAACTAACAAAAAATATACCTTTATGTATCATTCCTTCCCATAGTGCAGGTAAATATAATCGATTCAAGAAAAAAAAACTCGATCATCAGTTCATTTTCTACGGAAATAATTACATTTGGTGGAATTCGATCAAACCCAATCAAGTAGCAGCGGGTTTTGGCTCTGACTGTTGATTGGTTTAAAATCACATCGAACAGTGAAATTAGCTGAGCCAACCATTTCAAATCTCCCAGCAAGCCACCGGCCCATACCAAACGTTTCCCTTGCTCCATCTTATTCTATCGTTAAGCTTGATGCTTCAGACCCACCATATGGTGCAGGTTTGAATGGAAAATAAAAGAGACACCGAAAACAAAACAAAAAACACACTCACACATCCTTCTCCTTCGGGAATCCGAACGAAGGATTCTGACACGGCTAGCGACGGGGGGTTTGAATATTTTATGTCATTTATCGATTGACCGACCGCTACTGGCCGTTATATTTATCGACCTATTTCCAGTCGCCATCTGACGTGCTATTTCCAGTTTTGGACAGTTTTCGACGCAACGCAACGGTTGCTCCGGTGGTCCCGAAAGCTGTTTTTCACATTTAACGCAGCTACCGGCCACTAAACGAAACACTGTCCGTGCACCGTGTGGAATGGATTGAAAATGACGGTTTTGAGGATATGTTTCCCCATTCGCGGCAAAACGAACATCACGACGGAGGGTCAGTCACAAACCTGTCTATTTTTATGGCTACTACCGTAGGTGTGCGTCGCGCCAGCTAAAACGGGCTATAGAATCATGCTCCACTGGTGGATGATATTTTAGACGACGATTTTTCTCCTTTTTTTTTGCGGGAAAGCTACACCTTAAAGCTTGCACTGCCAGAAAGTTGGCTGTTTTCTCTTTGCTTACTAAAGTTATCCAATTTGTTGCCTTTTTTGTGTACTCTACTCCTAAAAGCGTTCCCCAAAAAAAAAAGGCAAACGATTTATTGAACAGACTCAAACTGTTCTCATGCTTCGAGTTTTGATGTACTGCGGGTATGAGCTTGGGTCACTCAGATCTGGGATATGTTTTCCCTTGGTGAGTGAACGTTTCCCATTTCACGTGCATGTGTAGATATGCGCATCAGGTTTAGAGAACGAGAGAGAGAGAGAGAGAGAGAGAGAGAGAGAGAGAGAGAGAGAGAGATCAAGTGAAGCAATCGTCATAAATAGCGAAGTAATTTATTCATGCTTCCAAAAGGTGTGCAGCAACGGAAGGATATGTCATGGCGAACCTTTCCGGCGGACCGCTTGCTGTTGTGACCGGTCGGCCGAGATGGACCGGTCAACCGGCCCAGTCATCGTAAACTTTTCCGAATACATTTGCCACATAAAAGGCGAACGATCCGGTAATGATCGATGTCGAAAGGGTCGAAAGCCCGTTGCAGCCGGATGATGTTTCGCATTGAAGTGTTTTATGAATGCGAACCGATATGGTACCGGTCGCTGCGTTCATAATTCAAAAGCTCAAAAGTGAGTTTCGAAGATGAAGCGACTCGTGTCGTGCCTTGTCCGTGGCTATAAATATGGAATATTGTTCTATTCGTTACGGTCGCAATTGCTTCAAAAGTCAGCGAGCGATGTATCGGAAGACAAAAAGCTTCTATTAAAAATTCACTTGCACGCATATGAAATGATGACGATTTATGCTCATCACTAGTGGGATATGCGGCGGACGTAGCAGATTTAACGTATCATACGGTAAATTGAAACCATTCGCGGAAGGTTTCAATCTCGCACATAGAATATCCCAAAACTTAAACAATTGTCATTAATTAATATTTTAAATTAACCATTAAAGAAATGGAATTTTCAATCAGTTTTCGATACGATTAGCCGATACAGAGGAGTGTTTATAAATCCTTTAGTTTTAAACAAAATTGGGCTCCAAAAAAAAAGAAAATTATTTAAAAAAAATGATCTTAAAATTACCTTCGACAAGATAATTCTCAACTCAATCCATTTAAATCAAAATATTATTACAAATCTTACGAGTTAGTTTTATATACTCGTAAACCCATTGCCACGCCATTCAAATCCCTCACTGTATGTACCACTTGTACCTTGATGGACTCCGGCGAAATTGGCCACTCCGACAAGCTCACTCCACGGCATGGCCAAGCTCCCAGATGAAAGCAAAAGTTCATTCGGTGTTTGTGCTCATAAATCATTCATTTGATGGCAGGCTGGCAGGGCAAAAGGAGGAGGAGGCAAAGGTACCGACGAGGCGCGTACCAACCGTAAAAGAGATTGATGAAAGTGAGGCGGCAAGAGAAGGAGGTAAATTAACAGAACCGAACCGATGGCAGGTAACGCATTCGCCTGGGAATTGCATGACATTCGGGGCTAGAAGTAATTACTTTACCAACAAAAAAAAGAAGAAAACATACCAAAAAATAACGAATGAATGTGAGAAAAAACACACACATAAAGAGAGCGAAAGAGAGAGAGAGAGAGAGTGATGGAATGTTTAATAGAAATTTATGAAAGTAAAGCAAAACAGTGCTTCTTAAGTGCGAGTACTGGCAGGAATTTGTTCGCCAATCCAGCAGAATAGTACGAAGCCAAAGTGCAATGGGGTTACAAGATGTTATTGATCCGATCAAACCTTGCTGCCATTGTTACTGTTCGTGCATTGTCCACAAATAAGCGAATGGAACATCATAATCCAATATGACACCAAAACCGAAGCCGACCGTGTACGTCAAGTGAGCGAAAATATTAACGAACTGTTTGCCTGCTCTAGAACACCCTTTCGGTATGTTTTCTCGTCGGTTATGCATTTATGTATGTGTGTGTGTGTGGAATACAAAAAAAAAAACGTGTGTATTAATAGCTAGCTTACATGTGGTTCACGTTCGCGTCACCACGGCCACGTACCATCCAGCCTGCTGGGCTTTTGCCCATTTCCTATTGCCAATTCACCATCGCAATGTCGCCATCACAACACGATGCCCGTCATGCCCGTACCCGTCCGGTGGGTTCCACTTTAGGGGGCTTAGCTTTTCCACCGTATGCTGCCGGTTCCAAACGACCGCTGAAGCCTCACGAGTGACCTTCGGCTGCGGACCTGCCTGCCTGCCTGCCTGACTGACTGAGAGGGCCAGAAGTTCAGTGGGAAACTATTGACTGTGTGCACCCCGACCCTCGTTGGTGTTCCCTTTCGATGCGGCACGAACCAATGAAACCGGATCGCACCGGTAAGGTTAGGGTCACCGTTGGAAAGGAAAGAATTTGAAGAATTTGAAGACACACGAACGCGTTGCGCTCCGACGGAAGCTTTTATCCTTTCATCGCGATCAGGGTTTTGTGTGTGTGTGTGTTTGTGTGTGTGTGTGTGTCAAAGGCCACCACAGCCAAAGGACTGGTGCAAGAGGAAGCAAACAGATAACACCTGCCTGGAAACGGCAAAGAAACGCACCTTTTCTCGCACAACCGGTGGTGGTGGTGGAAAAACTGTTTTCCCGGCCACGGTACCAAACCCTGAACGGAACGCTGTGCGCTTGTTGCTTGTAACGGGTGTGGGTCTGGGTGTGTGTGGGTTGCGAGCATGTAACCGTATCACATTTCCCGCGTACGTGGTAGTAGTTTCGATCGATTGAAATTTACCTGGCCCTGTCGACGGGGGGAGGGTGGGGGGGGATGGGGAGGGGGATGGGGAGGGGGAAAGCTTTCACACACTGCTGTCTGTGCCACTAGCCATCTTGCTATTGCCTTTTACACAGCACAGCCCTGCAAACGTCTACAGCGTCTCCGCTTTCACGCCTGAAAATTCCTGACCCCACTGGGCGGCTTCCGCCTTTATGTGTATTTTTTTTTCTTCTTCTTCTGTTTTTGTTTTGTTTTCGATCCGTCTTTGATGACATATTTGCGTGCGATATCGAGCGAGAAGTTTGACATTATGCTGCCACTTTTTTCCTTTCCTTTCCGTGTGTATGTGTGTGATGATGAACGATTTTTTGTTCTCTTTCGTCAGCAAGTCCCTACAGGACGAAAGGCGAAAGTGGACGCTTTGCTTTGGTGCCGTAGCACGAACAGGTCACAAATCAATCAAAATCCATGATGGAATAGTGTTTCTTGTAAATCAGAGTGAATTATTTCATTCGCGTAAGAGAAAGAGAGTTCACTGACGACTAAGATACACAAGGTCCATACTGTTTCCTCCTCCTATTTCGTATATCTTTACAATAAGACTATAAATTACACTACTAAAAGGTATATTATATTAAGGAGAATGTATAAAATATTTTAAGCTTAAGTGGAAAACTCACTAAAACTGACGACCTCAACATAAGCAGCTGAATATTAATCCTACAAAGACACAGAATATAAGCAATGTAATACAATTTAAGACTCCAAAAACTATTGTCTTCAAAACAGTTTGCTTAGGAAAATGAATTGCTTTCTACATTCCAACTACTTCCAACCAGTTCCAAGCCATGCTCCATTAGGATGTGCTTTTCTTTCCAGTGTCTGGATTGTCAAAATTCCATTCCATCACTCACTGTCGTTCCGGCCAGTTGCAACTGTGGCAAGCGATTTTTGCGAAACTGCTACGGTACCACATCATAGTTGCGTGTTTTTTTCTTTCTTCCCATTCCCTAAAACACAACCAGCGCCAGAAAAAGAAAAGGAAAGCACGAGAAAATGTTGGAGAAATAAAAATTCCATTCCCCTTTCAACATATCCCGCACCGGCGAGTAACACACTTGACTGGCGCGCAACGACTCTGAGAGCGTCGCCATCTTTTCTGCTCGCAGGGCTGCCCAAAACGGTCGATTTGCTGCTGGCAAGTGGTCCGGTAGCAAAGTCCATTGCCTGGCCGGGGCCCTTTTTGTAAAATGTGTGTTCGTGTCGGTGAAAGTGCCGGGGCAGCCGGGCTGGCAATGATGAAGTGGCTGTCACGATTGTCGTGGTACAAAAATGGAGAACGGGACGAGAACCCGAAAACCTGTACGCCTTGCTGCACTGTGCAGTGATCGGTTGCGTGGTTGCGTTTCACCGATTCAACCAGGCCCACCGATGTGTGTGTGAAGAAAATGAAATGAAAAAATGTACAACTTCCTATTGGATTTTGTTGGGGAAAAATAGAAAGCCTGCATTCGAAAGCTTTTCCCCTCGAGGTTTTGTCAGGAACAACAGTCAAGGCAAATCGGAGTCAAACGGTTGGTAGAATGGAGAAAAAAAGACACACACACACAGTGCTCTCTATCCCCAGTGGCAGTTGGCGAATGTTCAGGCGTAGTTTATTCGCAACCACGGTGAAACGCTTCACGTGCAGGCGAGTGTATTGACATTCGGATGTTACGTGAGCTAGCGAAAGTTTCGGTGCGTTTCGAAAATGGCTCGAATGGTTGCAAAACCCCAAGGAGAGTCACAATGTCATGCCAGAAGGGTGAGTGACAAAAGTACAACCAAGGAAAGAGGATATTGACTTGGAAGTAGTATTTGAATGTAATGCAATTTTCATTTCATGTTCACTGCTCGTTTAAATATGGTACTAAATTATTTTCCAGTAGCTTGAGGCGTTACTCTGAACTCATCAATTTTAAAGTTTTAGTTTAGCGTCAGGAAGAAAAACAAAACCCCCCAGAGAAGTGACACAACAAAAGGCAGTTTTTTTGCTTCCAACACCTTGCTCGGTAAACCTTGGAAGAGATTTAATCGATTGAACCTAGCCTTGCTCATCAACGTACAAACGATGGGGATGCTACCAGCCAGAGCTACCTGTACCTCGTACGGCTTAATAATTCAATGGATTGCTTCCATAAAACTTAATTGCCATCCGCTTCAGGCACATCATACGGGGCGATACGGGGGCCAAAGTAATCCCAACCAAGCGTTGAACACCTTCAATACCGTCATCAGGCACACACGCACACAGCGAAGGACAACTTAAAGTGTTCGAAACTACAAAAAAAGAGGATCCGCTCGAAACAAACGGCCACGTGTTCGTACGCTTGAAATTCACCTGAAACTGCACCATCGTTGGACTGCTTTGCTGGATGAGTTTGCGGGGGTACCATGGAGGTTTCCATTTTTATCCGCAATTGACGCAGTTTCAAAGAGAATTATCGATGTTTCGTCGATGAATAATCTAGAACGGGCCAGCAAACGATGGGCAAGTATTAAGAAAGCTCAATAATTGAATACCCATCGTGCAGCAAGTCGTGATAGGCCGTACCGTTTCCTTTCTTTTCCGGAAATTAGGATTAATTTGTAGTTTTCTTGCAGCGCTCAAAATCGATCACGCTCTTACATTGTTGACACAAAATTCGATTATAAACCTGAGCTGAAAGATTCGACCAGCTCTCCTAGCCGGTTGTTTATGCATAAATCAATCCCATTCGCTGATCGGCAGCAAGGGCAAACATGCTGAATCTTTGATGTACTCAGCATGGACACTCTGCACACTTCAATAGTGCAATTATTTAACCAAACAATAAGGCGAACGTGATAAATGGCACGAACCAGCAGCCTATTCATCATGCCGGCACACTGTTGCGGCTGCCCAACTATAAAGCCGCAACATTTGTCACTTTCGGTCTTGTCATGCATGAAGATGATGCTGCTCTCGCCCGCACCCAGTGTGGAAGGGCTTGGTTTAGGTTTTTCTTTCTGTTTTTTTTTTTTTTGGGTGGGCGGGTTTCGATGTTTCGAAGAAATTGTTACCCAACCGCGGTGGCTTTCAGAGGCGCCGTGTCATGGTTGACTTATTGCTTCCTTGCCATCAATCATGCGTCGAGAATGCTGGCAGACATCAGTTTGGAAGTGTGTCTCCCGAATGATATGCCATGCAAATAACCAAAACAAAAAGGGATTCACATTGTTTGATCATTTTGTGTGAGGTTTTTGGCTGGTTTTTGTTTTGTTTTCTTTGGTTGACCATACTTATCATCGGTCGATGAAAAGGTTGGGACGTTTGTGCTGATAGCAACAGGTAGGAGAGATTGGAGAGCTTAGTAGCATAAACCTTTTATGACGCGTGTGGTTTTATGATTGCTCATTAGGGAAGATTAAATAACGAAACAAACTGAAAAGTGGCTTAAAAATGGTTTAAACAATACAAAGATATCCAGCTCCAGAGGTTTTAGGTATCATTTCGATGTGACAAAGGTGTAATAAAACTGCTCTTTTTCCTTTATGGCAGCTGGTTACTAGTATGCTATTCGAGGAGGATGGTTAAAAACGTCACGAATGATCGTTCAACGAAAGGAATCCACACAGGAATTTTGTTTGAATAAAAATATTGGATGTTCCGAATCTACGAAAACTTTTCTTAGCCTTGCGATAGAAATGCTTACTCAATTTCCCAAGAAGAATGAATAGTTTAGTGCAGAAATGTTATTTTAAATAACAACCATCATATTGCTTCTGCTGTAATTATAATAAACCAGTAAATTTGGTGGGACCATATAAAAATCTTATACTATGAGCCGCTATGATTGTGCCAACTTTGGTTGTTCGTTGGATGGTTGGCAACACTGTTACAAAAGATATTTTAAGAAGAGATATATACAAGAGATCCACAACTACAAGGTTGTAACGCAGTTTTTTTTGTAATGAGAAAATCACGCTTACCGAACGGTAACGAAACAATGCGCTTATAATTCACAAAAGTTTTGCAATTACAGCGAAGCGAACGTATTATTGTGCCTAACCCAAATCGCGTAAATCTTGCAGTGCTGAACCGCAGCACATAAAACAATCCTACACGGCAAGTGTAACGGTTGGCCATCTTACCTAAAACGCAACGTGGCGCTTGGAAACGGGCCCCGTGCATATCTGCAAAGAAATGTGAATGCAAAACAGAGAAAACCATCGTTAACGGATTGCGTGCTGTAGCAATGGCGCGGCATCATATAAATCAGAAACACAAGATACACAAAAACCGAACAAAGTAAGAACACGGCACAGTACGGCAGTAAATGAACGAGATACGGCGATGCAGCGATGGGAAGATGAGAAAAAATGATTTAAGAAACAAAAAAGAGAAAAGGCACATCTGCAAAAAACCCAGGCTCCTTCCACGGCGTTCCTTACACGTGCGGGAAACGTCAAAACCCAATGTAAACACTGCCGGTAATTACTCTCAAAAAGTTGCTCTTGAGCGGGATGCTTCATATCGCTCGTCCGGTTTCCTGTTGCACGTGTCGGACGATGCGGTACCACACGGTACCACACCACACGAGTAGGCTCGTAATTACGATGAAGATGCTGCACCGTACCGAGGCCACAGCCAGCGTCAAATTGGAAGCGATTGTCCGAGGATCTGTACGACCGGAAGGCAAAAAGCCCGACCGGCACACACCCTCGGTAGGGCGCACGGGCAAATGTGTGCTTTCCCATAATTATTTGCCCAGCGTTGTCCCACAGCTGGGCCCAACCGAAGCCGCCCGTCCGGTGCGTCACACGTACAACGACGGTAGTTGTGGGATTTCGACGTGTTTTCTAACAATTCATCATTAAAAACGGAGCGATCGTTCTTCGCCGTGGTAGGTGTGAATACTATGAAGACTTCTTCAGGCTTCGTGGTTCTTTGCTTTTTCGGTTCAACCGCTCGACGTGATCCCAAAAGGAAGGTAAGGGATACGGACAACCTTCCCGAAAGGACGACCTTCTTCTCTGTTGCTTCCTTCCCAAGAATCGTGGCACCGTAGTAAACGCGACCGGGAGATAATAATGTTTGCACATTTAACTTTCATCTCCATCGACCGTGACGTTCTCGGTGCGTTACTGAGTCGCTTTTCGTGTCCGGCATCGGTGTCACATATTTTTGGGAGGCAGACCAGGCAGACAGTCAGGATGCGGCCTAGCTCCAAGGTTCTAGAACAATGGTAAAATCGAAAGCTCTTTTCTTTTTTGGCAGCCAAGCACTTTTTGGGGTGTACTTTTGGGGGTGTTTTGTGAGCGCTGGAGATGGGCACATCAGTTGACGACGTGTAGCTAAAGTTCGTTCTCCTGCCTGTGGTCGTCTAGGTCGTAATGTGCACTAGCTCGTCTTGCAGCTACCTCACGTTCACCTTGTTCGTAGCGCAATTGGATGGAGTAGAAACAAAAAGAAACACACAAGCATCCCCAACTTCAGTGTGCTTTCGGCAAACCTTGGCCGTTGGGGTGGCATATCATCTTTTTGCCCTTCATCCAAGTTATGATCATTTGCCACCCCGTGTGCTCACACACACACATGCTCTCTTTCTCGTATTTCACGCCCAGAGAAGAGGTTGCTTGCTAGAACAAACAGTCAGTCGCCCTCCATCCGCAAAAGCGAAAAACGGTTTGTTTGCGTTTGCCTGCGATCGGGAGACAAGTCGTGTGGCGCACAAAATAAAAGGCAACACACCCAAACCTGCACCCCATGTAGATGCCCCTCGGATGGTTAAAATATGAATGAAGAAGCTTTTGTATATATTTCATTATATCGCTTTCCCGTGGGTCTGGGATCTCTGGGACGTGGTGCGTCCTGCGAACAAGACAGAAAAGGGATACATATTGACGATGGGAAGGCCGGGTTGATCCGGGCTTCCGGTGGTTCATCATTCGTTCCAGAGGGGTAAGAGGAGGGGGGGGGAGGTGCAGAGGGAGGATTGGGTCAAATCTAATACCCGGTGCAAGAAAGGACTTTTATGTAGCACCACTCAGCCGAGCACTTTCACTATTCTGTGCTGTACTGGCGTTCTGTTGGTTTGTCTTATTATTTCCTTCATCTATGGCGGTAAAAAATAATAATGAAATAAAATCTTCACTGGAGCTGTGTTTTGATGGCAGCAAACTAAAAAAGAAGCGTATCCAGCCAGCCCATCGTTTGGTCCAGTGTACTTAATATTTCTTGCTTGTTTTGTGTTGTTTCGACGCTGTGTGGTTCCCAGTTTCTTCATTTCGGCTGTATATCCTTACTTGCAATCTAATGTCCATCGCGTTCTCAGCTGTTCATTTGTAAGCCACACTAAGAAGTGGCCTGTGCTGAGGCTGTGCTTTTTTTTTCTTCCTGTAATGTACTTTCTTAATTGTGGTTCCGCGAAGCGTATCAGCGCCATCGTTCATGAAAAACCTTTCCCCCCCAGGCTAACGAGCATCATTTCGGTTGTGGAGCGTTCTTTGCAATTCGAAAGACACTTGAAAAGTTTTCGCAACACTAGACGACTTTGATGAGCCCGGCACAACGGGCGCAAAGTTTGTGGACAACCCGCAGAAGGTGATGCCGAGAAAAGAAAAGTTTATAAATCAAGCTTAAGGTTGTGATTCATCTACCGGATAAATGGGACAAAAAAGACGAGAAAGAAAAGGAATGAAATGCTTCACCGCAGAAAAGTTAATCATTTATGGATGCGTGAAGATGAATCATTTTGGGAAAAATTAAATTGATTTTCCGCCAACTAACTTTCAGCATCATTTTAAGCTCATTTTAATCCAAAACAAAACACACTTATTCAAAAACGAGTAAATGAAGATCACTTCCGCATCTGTAATTTGTGTAGTTTAACTTAAACAGAAATCATTTCAATAGATGTTTAAATGAATTTAAATGGAATAAAGTAAGTAAACATTTTCTTCAAACTCTGAGTTTATCTCACAATTTTAAATAAATTTAAAGTTTCCTCAAATACATCATCCTTGTTGCTTTATTATATCGTTCATTCCGTAAAAGAAATAGATCACCTAGCAGCGGCAGAAGATCGGCACGTCGCACCATACCGGTGGGGTTGTAAAAATGTTTAACAACCCTCCGTGGACCACACAGCGCACAAAAAGGGATCTGCACAAAAGGTGGAATGGAATGGAACGCATTAAAATGTGAAATAAAGTACGGGTGCAGCCCAGCCCAGTGGGCGGCAAGCAGCAACCGAAACTCATAATCATAATTCTAAAAGCAAACGCGCCATCACCCAACGCACAACTTCCACGGCACGGCTCCCAAATCTTGGCCGTCGCAGCGGGAGCTTTATTTCTAGGAAACGCGCTCCCAAAAAACCTCGACGCATCTCGGCGCAAAAAATGATGGATTGAAGCAAGGGAAGCTCATTATACGGTAGCTTTATTACATCCCGCACTGGCAGTTTGGGATTTTGGGATAGATTATTATAAAGCAGCTTTTGTTCGTTTTGTTGGTGGAGAATTTATTCCACAATTACATGCGACCATTTTTGCATTGCCTTTGTAAGATGCTCAAATTGTTGCCAGTGAAAGCGTGACGCTATCTAATTATATGTCACACAATCCAAGGAACAATAGTTCCTTTCGTGTCGCCTGACACGCGTCATCAAAATTTCCCTCCGCCATTGTTACATTTTCCGGGTCGAGGTCAAGACAATCACGCAAAGTGCATGCACGGGCCAATGGTGCCAAAAAGGGTGGGCTACACTTACAGAGGGTGCTTAGCCCCCGTATCCCATGTTACAGCAAGGAAACAACAATTGCATGTGTAGCGAAAGTAACAGTTCTAGCCAATGTTCGCGCGAGTATGTCAATGTCAGCGCTAATAATGGGTTTTGTAAAATATCCAACTTCTATCACTGGGATTACGCGCTTTGCAAATGGGGACGCTCATACGACTCATCTGACAAAATGCGGAAAAAAGTACAGCAAATGAAGCAGCAGTAGCAGCAGAAGTGAAAACCTGCACCGCAGCTAACCTCGATGCGTGTAGGTCAACCGCATTTGGATGGCAAATAATGTACTGAGGGCACGTTTCGGAATGTGGCACTATTTCAAAGGCGCCATCGTTGTGGCGATATTGATTTTAGACGCGGTACTGGTGTACTTGGTCCGTAACCAGACCGCCACGCGACTGCTGCAAAGGTTGGCTCCAGTGCGACGGTCCGTTTGTCCTACCGATCGGTTCCTTTTTTTTTGCTCTCTTCCCTAGAATACCCTAACTGGGCACTGTGCGCCACCGGAGAACCTAACCGATTCCGACAACAAAGCGAAAAAAAAAATACTTTTCCCTCTCTTTCTCATCTGCAGGGTACCAATCCTCACCACCCTGTGTACATGTGCATGTGATGTCAGCGGAACGGCGCACAATCCTGGCCCCTAAAAACCCCAACCTCAAA
>STHB01017175.1:0-12534 GCA_018908115.1 Anopheles rivulorum
GAGGTAGCCACGAATTCGCGAGAGACGATCGTCACCGGTTGCCATGAAGGCTGCGCCCGCTATCAATAACAAGCAACGTCGACAAGCTCGGCGCGCCGTTCCATGCGGTGTTCACCGCGCAGCAGGCGCAGTCGTACAAGCCGCGCATGCAGGGCTTCGAATACATGTTCGGCAAGCTCGGATGCAAGCCGGAGGACGTGCTGCACGTGTCGTCGAGCCTGAGCTACGACCTGATGACGGCCGAGGATCTCGGGATCCGGCACAAGGCGTTCGTGAACCGCGGCCACGAGCCGGGCACGCCGTTCTACAACTATTACGAAGTGTCGGACATCGGCCATCTCGCGACGCAGCTCGGCCTGTAAGCGACCTGTCGGCTGCGCGGCGTCCCGTCGCGCGGCACGTCGCCGGCCCGCCGCGATGTCCGGGAAATCCCGCGCACGCGGCCGGGCGCGCCGGCGTCGGCACATCACGCAGACCTGGCGCATCGTCTCGCGCAGCGGTCACGGCCGTTCGGCATTCGCGGAGAACGACCGCGCAGCGCCCGCGCCGAATGCGACCGCATCCTCGGCACCGGGTACAGGCGTGCCGGCACCGGCAGGACACGCATCGCTTCCTACTCCTTCACGTTGCGCCGGCAAGTGCCCGGCGTGCACTCGAACGCGCCGGCAGCGAACGCGTCGCGGCCAGGGATCACGACCTGGCGGCCGGGCGCGCGCGCGGGTTCGGCACCGGGCAAGCGGCCAGCCGCGCGCCGGTCTTCGTGCCGGTCGGCTTCGGTGAAACGGGCAATCCTCCGACGAACGCATTTGCCGCTGTCCGCGGTACCGCATCGGGCAAACGGCGGTGCGCCGGGGCGCGCAGCAAATCATGCTGCGCAGGCGGCCCAAAACGGTCGAATCGTGTCGTGCAGCCGCCCCGAATCGCGACAACCCGCATTTTGGTGATGCTTAAATGAACTCAATGCGTACGACGTTGCATTCGCCACCAGCAGGCGAAAGCGGCGGGTTTCTCGAACCACGCTGGACCCCAGGACCCACTTTCCACAGTCAGGAGCAGTTCGGATGAGCGACGATATCGACAACGGCGGCAAGGGTGGCTTCACGCGCCGCGACATGATGCGGGTCATGGCGGCGAGCGGCATGATGGCCGCCGGCGCCGGCGGACTGCTGGTGAATCCCGTGACTGCCTTCGCTGCGCCCGCGCCGAAGCGCGGCGGCAAGATCCGGGTCGCAAACGAATCGAGTTCGACGGCCGACACGCTCGATCCGGCCAAGGGCTCGACGGGCGCCGACTACATCCGCTTCTTCATGTTCTACAGCGGCCTGACGCAGCTGGATCAAAGCCTCACCCCGCAGATGAACCTCGCCGAGTCGCTGCACACGACCGACGCGAAGACCTGGGTCATCAAGCTGCGCAAGGGCGTCACGTTCCACGACGGCAAGCCGGTCGGCCCGGCCGACGTCGTGTACTCGCTGATGCGCCACAAGAACGCGGCCACCGCGTCGAAGGTCAAGACGATCGCCGACCAGTTCACCGATGCGAAGGCAACGGGGCCCGACGAAGTCACGCTCGTGCTCGCCAGCGCGAACGCGGACCTGCCGGTGATCCTCGCGACGCCGCAGCTCGTGATCACCAGGGACGGCACGACCGACTTCAGCACCGGCATCGGCTGCGGGCCGTACAAGCTGAAGTCGTTCAAGCCGGGCGTGTCGACCGTCGGCGTGCGCAATGACAGCTACTTCAAGCCGGGGATGCCGTATCTCGACGAGATCGAGCTGATCGGCATCACCGACAGCGCCGCACGCCTGAACGCGCTGCTGTCCGGCGACGTGCACCTGATCAACGCGATCGATCCGCGCTCGACGCAGCGGGTCGCGTCGACGCCGGGCTATGCGCTGAAGGAAACCAAGTCGGGGCTCTATACCGACCTGATCATGCGCAGCGACAACCCGATTACCGCGAATCCCGATTTCGTCGAAGGGATGAAGTACCTGTTCGATCGCGAACAGATCCGCACGGCGGTGTTCCGCGGCTACGCGGTGATCGGCAACGACCAGCCGATTCCGCCGGGGCATCGCTACTTCAACGCGTCGCTGCCGCAGCGGCCGCACGATCCGGACAAGGCCAAGTTCCTGTTCCAGAAGGCGGGCGCGCTGGGCACCACGCTGCCGCCGGTCTATGCGACGTCCGACGCGAACGGCTCGATCGAGATGGCCGTGCTGATGCAGCAGGCCGGCCAGAAGATCGGGCTGAACCTGCAGGTGAACCGCGTCGCGGCCGACGGCTACTGGTCGAACCACTGGATGAAGCATCCGCTCGGCTTCGGCAACATCAACCCGCGCTCGAGCGCCGACGTGCTGTTCACGCAGTTCTTCAAGTCGGATGCGCCGTGGAACGAGTCGGGCTGGAAGAACCCGAAGTTCGACCAGCTGCTGCTCGCCGCGCGCTCGGAGACCGACGACGCGAAGCGCAAGCAGATGTACGGCGAGATGCAGGTGCTCGTGTCGCAGCAGTGCCGGATCGGCATCCCGGCGTTCATCAGCTTCCTCGACGGCTACGACAAGCGGCTCGCGGGCCTCGGCTCGATCCCGACCGGCGGGATGATGGGCTTCATGTTCGCCGAGCACGTATGGTGGAACGCCTGACGCCGATGCATGACGCCGCCGCGCGGCCGGAGCGGGCAACCGCCCCGGTCGCGCGCGATCTTTCCCGGAGTGCCGTTTCATGAACCGAATCCTGCTTGGACTGATCGCCCGGCGCATCGCGGTCACCGCGCTGACGCTGCTGATCGTGTCGGCGATCATCTTCACGATCACGAACCTGCTGCCGGGCGACGCCGCGCAGGCCGCGCTCGGCCAGTCCGCGACGCCGGAGACGGTCGCCGCGCTGCGCCAGCAGTTCGGCCTCGACATGCCGGCCCACGTGCGCTACCTGCACTGGCTCGCGGGGCTGCTGCACGGCGATTTCGGCCGCTCGCTGTCGGGCGATATGCCAGTGTCGGAGCTGATCGGCGGACGCCTGCCGAAGTCGCTCGCGCTCGCGGCGATCACGACCGCCGTGTCGGTGCCGATCGCGCTGCTGCTCGGGATTCTCGCGGCGGTCAAGCGCGAGTCGCTGGTCGACCGGGTGATCAGCCTCGGCACGCTGTCGCTTGTCGCGACGCCGGAGTTCCTGATCGCGACGGTCGCCGTGCTCGTGCTCGCCGTGAAGCTGCACTGGCTGTCGGCGCTGTCGTACAGCGGCCCGATCGAAAGCCTGCACGATTTCCTGCGCGCATACGCGATGCCGGTGCTGACGCTGTGTGCGGTCGTGATCGCGCAGATGGCACGGATGACGCGGGCCGCGGTGATCGAGCAGCTGAGCGCGTCGTATGTCGAGATGGCCGTGCTCAAGGGTGCGAGCCCCGCGCGTGTCGTGCTGCGCCATGCGCTGCCGAACGCGATCGGCCCGATTGCCAATGCGATCGCGTTGAGCCTGTCGTACCTGCTCGGTGGCGTGATCGTCGTCGAGACGATCTTCAACTATCCGGGCCTCGCGAGCCTGATGGTCGATGCCGTCGGTAATCGCGATTTCCCGTTGGTCCAGGCGTGCACGCTGATCTTCTGCGTCGCCTACCTGACGCTCGTGCTGTTCGCCGACCTGTGCTCGATCGTGTCGAACCCGCGACTGCGGACCTGAGTGTCCCGTCCTTCTTCCGAGATGCCGCCCATGCACCCGACCGAACCCGTTCATCGCAGCAGCGCGCTGCCGCCGTCAGGCGAACCGCGCTCGCCGTGGGGTGGCGCGCCGCCGCCCGCCACGCCGTCCCCCGACCAGCCGCGCAAGCGCCGCGCCGCGCGCATGAAACTGACGACCGGCGGCCGCGTCGGCCTGTCGATGGTCAGCCTGATGCTGTTCATCGCGGTGTTCGCGCCGCTGCTGGCGCCGCACGATCTCGGTGCGATCGTCACGCCGGACGTGTTCGCGCCGTTCAGCGCGAAGCTGCCGTTCGGCTCCGACTTCCTCGGCCGCGACATGCTGAGCCGGATCCTGTACGGCACGCGGCTGACCGTGCTGCTCGCGCTCGCGGCGGTACTGCTCGCCGCGCTGACCGGCACGACGCTCGGATTGCTTGCCACCGTGTCGGGCCGCGCAGTCGACGAGACGATGAGCCGTCTGCTCGATGCGCTCACGTCGATTCCGTCGAAGATGTTCGCGCTGATGTTCGTCGCCGCGTTCGGCTCGTCGCTGCCGCTCCTGATCCTCACCGCCGCGGTCAGCTACATGCCGGGCTCGTACCGGATCGCGCGCGCGCTTGCGGTCAACATCAGCACGCTCGAATTCGTGCAGGTCGCGAAGGCACGCGGCGAGAGCGCGTTGTACATCGCCTGCGTCGAGATGCTGCCGAACATGATTCATCCGATGCTCGCCGATACCGGGCTGCGCTTCACGTTCGTCGTGCTGCTGCTGAGCGGCCTGAGCTTTCTCGGGCTCGGCGTGCAGCCGCCGTATGCGGACCTCGGCTCGCTCGTGCGCGAGAACATCGCGAGCCTCGGCGACGGCTCGGCCGTCGCGATCATGCCCGCGGTCGCGATCGCGATCCTGACGGTGGGCGTCAACCTGATGATCGACGGCCTGCCGCATCGCGGCCGCCGCAAGGGCGCGGCCGGCGCCGCCGGAGGGCACTGATGCGACACGAATCGAACCCGCTCGTCGAGGTGCGCGGGCTGCGCGTGGTCGGCGGCCGGCCGGGCGGCGAGGAATCGACGATCGTCCACGGCGTCGACTTCGACATCGGCCGTGGCGAGGTGCTCGCGCTGATCGGCGAATCGGGCTCCGGCAAAACGACGATCGCGCTGGCGCTGATGGGCCACGCGCGTGCCGGTTGCCGGATCGCCGGCGGCTCGGTGAAGCTCGGCGGCACGGACGTCTGCACGCTGTCCGCACCGGCGCTGACCGCGCTGCGCGGCCGCAAGGTCGCGTATATCGCGCAGAGCGCCGCCGCCGCGTTCAACCCGTCGCGCACGATTCTCGACCAGGTGATCGAGAGCGCACTGATTCACAAGACGATGACGAAGCGCGATGCGCAGGCGAAGGCGATCGAGCTGTTCCGTGCGCTCGCGCTGCCGGAGCCGGAGACGATCGGCAAGCGCTATCCGCACCAGGTTTCCGGCGGCCAGTTGCAGCGGCTGATGGCCGCAATGGCGCTGATTACCGATCCGGAGCTGGTGATCCTCGACGAGCCCGCGGCCGGCCTCAACCCGCAGGAGAAGATCGAACTGCAGCACCTGATCGACAAGCTGCGCCGCGAGTTCGGCGTATCGGTGCTGCTGATCGAACACGACATGAGCCTCGTGATGGGCGTGTCCGACCGCATCCTCGTGATGGAGCACGGCCGGCCGATCGTGATCGGCACGCCGGAAGCGGTCCGTAACGACCCGCGCGTGATCAAGGCGTATCTGGGGGAAGAGTGATGCTGAAGCTGGAACAGGTCCATACGCATTACGGCGCGGTCGAAGCGCTCGCGGGCGTGTCGATCGAGGTGAACAAGGGCGAGATCGTCACGCTGATCGGCAGCAACGGCGCCGGCAAGACGACGCTGATGATGACCGTGTGCGGCACGCCGCGCGCATCGTCGGGCCGCGTGCTGTTCGAGGGCAAGGACATCACCGGGATGTCGACGCACCAGATCATGCGGCAGGGGATGGCGATTTCGCCGGAAGGGCGGCGCGTGTTCCCGAGCCTGACGGTGCTCGAAAACCTGAAGATGGGCGGCTTCTTTGCGATCCGTCACGAGATCGACGACGGCATCGAGCACGTATTCAAGCTGTTTCCGCGCCTGAAGGAACGCGCGGCGCAGCGGGCCGGCACGATGTCGGGCGGCGAGCAGCAGATGCTGGCGATCGGCCGTGCGCTGATGAGCAAGCCGCGTTTGCTGCTGCTTGACGAACCGACGCTCGGCCTCGCGCCGCTCGTGATCGCGCAGATCTTCGACATCATCCGGATGATCCGCGAAGAAGGCGTCACGGTGTTCCTCGTCGAGCAGAACGCAAACAAGGCGCTCGGCGTGGCCGATCGCGGCTACGTGCTCGAAACGGGCCGTGTGGTGCTCGCCGATACGGGCGCGAACCTGCTCGCGAACGATCGCATCAAGCAGGCGTACCTCGGCGGGTGATGCCGAAAGCCGCCGGCCCGCAACGGGCCGGCGGCGCTTTGCTTTCGATGCCTCCGCATGCAAGGCCGGATCCCGGCCTTGTCTTCCCTATCCGATCCTGAACGTGCTTTTCAGCACGTCGCGCAGATGCAGCGCGGCGCGATTGCTGTCGTCCGTCAGGATGGTGATCAGGTGCGGCGGCAGATCGGGCAGCACGATCCCGGCGACATGGCTCGTCAGGTTGCCCGATACGCGATCGTGCTCGATCAGGCCGACCGCGAGGCCGTTCGCGATACAGGCTTCGACTGCCGGCGAGCTGGCGCTCTCGAGCAGCATCCGGTGCGCGATCTTTGCCTTCTTCAGCGCGTTCAGCGCGGTGTCGCGGTACGGGCAGCCCTGCAGCTGTACCGCGATCGGCAGCGGCGCATCGGGGTTGAACTTGAACGTGCGCGCGGCGACCCATACCGGATGGGTCTTGCTGAGCAGTTCGGCGTGCGGCGGCGCCTTCGGCACCACCGCGATCGTGATGTCGAGCTGGCCGCGCGAGAACAGCAACTGCAATTCCTCGCTGGAGCGTGCTTCGACGGTCAGTTCGAGCAACGGGCGATCGGCGGCGAAGCGCGGCAGGAATTCCGCCATGAAGTGCGCCGCGTAGGAATCGGGGATGCCGAGCCGCAGCTTGCCGGTCAGCATCTGCGGCGACAGCGATTCGACGAGGCGGTCGTGGCTCAGCAGGAACTCGGTGGTGTCGCTCAGCAGCTTGTGGCCGTACTGCGTGAGTTCGACGGCCTGGTTGTTTCGCGTAAACAGGCGCTGCGCGACCATCTCCTCCAGCTTCTGAATCTGCGCGGTGACCGACGACGGGATGCGGTTCACATGGGCGGCTGCATCCTTGAAGCGGCCGAGCTTCGCGACGGCGTGGAAGGTTCGCAGCAGGTCGACGTCCAGGGTACGCGGCATGATTTGGTTTTTCCGAATCAGTGATTCAGGTAATGTCGATTGACGGAATTATTGAGCATCCCATATTCTCGGGTCAACAGGCAGACAACGGCAGGCAGCCGGTCGGGCGTTGCACGCATCCGGGGAACGATTCATGTCGATCAATGATTTTGTCGTAGATGCATTGGTGCGGGACAGGAAGCTGAAGGCGGAGTCGGTATGGACGGTCGAGAATCACGAGAAGTATTCGACGCTGAAGCGCACTGACGATGACGCGCGGCGGAAGGAGGCGGGGCGCGAAGTCTTTTCGCTGATGCGCAACCTGAACGAGCTGGGCGTGCGAAGCCCGATGCTGTGCGCGGATCGCGACGGAAACGGTTCGTTGCGCGAAGCGATCGGCGCGTTGAGCGAGCGTCTGGCCACGTTGGCGCGCGGCCGCGATGTCCACTACATCGAACTGGGTCCCGAGCCGGTCAAGACCACCGAGCTGATGAAGGCCGTCAGCGGCGGCGGGCCGGACCATCTGCGTTACACCGCCGTCGACATCAACGAGTCGTCGGAAGACGCGATGCGGCACGCGATCATGCCGTTCCTGAAAACGCCCGGCTGTTTCAACTACATCGCCGACGATTACCGGAACGTGCAGTGGAACCATATCGACCTGGGCCAGGACGTGACGTTCATCACGATGCTCGGGTTCCAGGAGGGCAACGAGTTGCCGGTGACGATCGGCCGGCTCATCCGCAATCTCGGCGGGAAGTCGACCTACGTCGTGTCGGAGATGCAGTTGCTCGTGGAGGGGCGTGAAGAGCCCATCTACAACTTCTACCAGAACGAGAACATGGTGCGGTTCTCCGAGATCGTCAGCCGGCAGCAGGGTTTCGAGCCGCTTGGCGAGCATCATGTGTCGATCGTGCGGCTCAATCTGCTCGGCGACCAGTTCCATGTCGCGGTCACGCTGCAACCGGTGTCGAAAGCGGGGGCCGACGGGCACCTGATCACCAACGTCTGCCTGAAATACACGCCGGAGCAATTCCGCCACGTGCGCCTGAGCCACGGCAATTGTCGCGTGATCGACGAGCTGCGCAGCGGGGACGGCAGCGTCGTGTACCAGATTGCGCAGTTCAAGGGCTGAATGCCGAAACGTCGATAGCGAGGCGCGCGATGAACAAGGGAAATGCATTGCCGGTGTTTGCGCGAGGATTCGATCGGGTGAGGCTCGCGCTGCAGACGTCGCTGTCCGCCGGCGTGAACGTCGATGGCGCGATGGACGCGGCGAAGGAACCGATGCGCTGGACGAGCGCATGCCTGCGCGACAGTTACCAGGTGCGATATCGCCGCAATCTCGACGATCTCGGCTACCGCGATGTGCCGATGCGCGGCACGCGCTCGGATGCGCTGAACGCGGTGTGCCATCTGCGCGGGCTGTTCTCCGACGAAGCGGTGAGTGCATTGCGCGAGATCGGCCGCGCGCTGGAGCACAGCGCGTCGAGCAGCAACTGGATCATCTCGAAGCGGGTACGCGCGGTGACGAACCGCTCACGCTTCATCGACGACATGATGCACGACCGCGCGTTCCTGATGAGGGTGTCGCGTCTCGCCGGTGCGCCGCTGATCCCGTATCCGATGGTCAATGCGCGGTCGCAGTTCAACTACTACTACCCGACGGAACACGGTGACGACGGCAAGGAGCAGGTGGGCATGTGGCACACCGACGGCACCAGCTTCGTGCTGAACATCGTGCTGTCGGATCGCCCGGAATACGAGGGCGGAAACTTTCTGTTCTACGAATCGACCGCGGAGACGTTCGATCGTCACGACAAGGAGCGCCGTCATGTGAAGACCGCGAATCTCGACAACGCGGGCGACGCGCTGCTCATCTACGGCAGCAAGCTGTTTCATGGTGTCGAGCCGGTCGAGGCCGGGCGCCGCATGTCGCTGGTGCTGTCGTTTCATTGTCCGTACACGCGCGAGGACGACAACGGGTTCTGGCATCTCGCATCGGACGACGGCATTCCGCGCACGATCGTCAACTGGCTGGCGCTGCAGCGCGCGCTCAGGGACGACGCCGAACTGCAGTATCACCGCCTGGGGCTCGAACCGATTCGCCCCGAAGATCTGGACGACCAGCGCCTGTCCCCGGCCACTTTCTGAGAGCCGTCGCCCCATGCAGCTATTCCTGCTTCAGCTCGTATTCGTGTTGTCCTGGAGTTCCGGTTTCATCGGCGCGAAGCTTGGCGCGGAGACGGCCGGTGCGTTCAACCTGCTGTTCTGGCGGTTCCTGCTCGTCACGTTGTGCCTCGCGATCGTCCTCAACCGGCAGCTTGGGCGCCTGACGCTCGAAAAAATCCGCTATCACGCGGTGATCGGCTTCCTGTCGCAGTTTCTCTATCTGACCTGCGTCTATATCGCGATTCAGCACGGCCTGCCGCCGGGCATCGCCGCGATCGTCGCGGCGTTGCAGCCGCTCATCACGGCCGCGATGACGTCGCTCGAAGGCAGCGAGCGCAGCGGGGCGCGCCAGTGGGCCGGGCTCGTCGTCGGGTTCGTCGGCGTGGGCATCGTGATCGGCGGGCAGTATGCGCTGCCGGCAGGGTCGGTCGGGATCGTCATGTACCTGCTGCCGCTGGTGTCCGCGCTGGGATTGTCGATCGCGACGATCTATCAGCGGCGGCGCGCGCTGACGGCCGCACGCAGCAACGAGGACGGGCTGTTCCTGCCGCTGTTCGTGCAAGGCTGCGTGAGCCTCGTGCTGTTCGCGGCGTGCGGGATCTCCACGGGCAACCTGCATGTGCCGACGCAGCCGAACGTGTGGGTCTCGGTCGTGTGGCTGACGGTGTTCTCGACCTTCATCGCCTACCTGTCGTTGTGGGCGCTGCTCAAGCGCATGCCCGCGACGCGCGTGGCGACCCTCGTCTATCTCGAACCGCCGGTGACGCTGATGTGGGCCGCGTGGATGTTCGGCGACCGGATCGAGGTGACGACCTACCTCGGCATCGTCGTCGTTGCGATCGGTGTGTGGCTGGCCGGCAAGCAGGTCGAGCGGCCCGCGCGGGCACGGCGGGCCGAAATGGAGGCAGCCGGCCGCTGACGGACTGGTTGCGCACGAGAATCCGGTGTAGCTTCGCGGGACAGCCCGACTTGCGAAGGAACCCGATGAAAGTCAAACGGATCGTCGCCAATATCGACACACGATCAGTCGACGACGCAAAGCGCTTTTACCAGCAGATCTTCGGCCTCGACCTGCTGATGGACCACGGCTGGATCGCGACGTACGGCAATGCCGAGCAGATGGACGTGCAGATCAGCTTCGCGTCGCAGGGCGGATCGGGTACGCCGACGCCCGATTTGTCGATCGAGGTCGACGACGTCGATGATGCGCTCGAACGCGTTCGGGCGGCCGGCATTCCCGTCGAATACGGGCCGGCCGACGAGCCGTGGGGCGTGCGGCGGTTCTACGTGCGCGATCCGTTCGGCAAGCTCGTCAACGTGCTCGCGCATCGCTGACCTGAAGCGTCGGACCGGATGCGGCGTTTCAACGTTCAAGCGTGCAACGCCAGCCCCTTCACCGCCTTGTCCACGGCCTTCTTCGGCCCGTGCAACGCCAGGCCGACCAGATCGGGATTCGCCGCATCTTCGGCGCGAAACGCTTCCCGGTTGGCCGCATCGTGCCCGGTCGAGAACATCGCGCGTACGTAAGGCACGATCGTCAGTTCGCGCGATAGTGCCTGCCGGTGCGCGGCCTGCAACCCGTTCAAATCGGCCGCGAACACCAGCATCGGCTGGCCCAGCATCCGGCTGTAGCGGCGGCCGGCCGCATCCTCGTAAGGCTCGCCGAGCGCTTCGGGCGCACCGGCCGCGACGCCCGTCGCGAGAAACGCGACGACATTGAGTTTCTGCCACGCGGCGAGATCGTCGCGCACGATCAGCGCTACTTTCGTATCGAACATGCTTGCTCCTGGTTGGAACACCCATGATCGGATGTGGCGCGCGATCAGTCTGGAACGTTTGTGCAGAGTTGCCGGTACGCGGCCGGCGTGATCCGGTACGCACGGCGGAACCAGCGGCCCAGGTGGCTCTGGTCGGCAAAGCCGACGTCCGCGGCTGCCTGCGCGGGCGTGCGGCCGGCTGCCAGCAGCCTGCGCGCGGCACGCAGCCGCAGGCGCACCAGGTACGCATGCGGCGACGTGCCGAATGCGCGCTGGAACATCCGCGTCAGGCGGAACCGGTCGATGCCGGCGACGCTGGCAAGCTCGTCGAGGCCGATGTTGCCGTCCATGTGTTCATGCAGCAGATCGCGCACGCGCGCGATCGCGGGCGGCACGACGCCGCTTTCCAGTACGAGGGGGCCGCGCAGTTCGCCGCCGAGCCGTGTCAGCAGGCGGTCGAGCGTCTGGTCGCGTGCGAGCCGGCCTTCGTTGTCGTGGATCGCGAAGAATGCGTTCCGGATCGCATCGACGAGGCTGCGGTCGTCGACGAGTGTATGGCCGAACGTGGCTTCGACGCCGCCGAGCCCCGGCAGGTCCAGCCGGCGCGCGGCGCGCTCGACCCACGCTTGCGGCAGGTACAGCATGCCGTAGGTGAAGCCGCCGGCTTCGGGCGCATGGCCATCGTGCATCGCGCCCGGCTCGATCAGGATCGCGCGGCCCGGCACGCTCGTATGCAGCGAACGGTGGCACTGGAAGCGCTGCACGCCCTGTTCGGTGAAGCCGACGAGCATGTCGTCGTGATCGTGCGCGTCGTAGGCATGGCCGTTGAAATGGGCGTGCAGGCTTTCGATGCCGGTTTCCGCATCGCGCCGCGCGACGAGCCAGTGGTCGGTCGTGGCGGGGGCCTTTGCCGCTGTCGTCATCGGATGCCTCGCGCGTCGTCGTTGCTTGACGGGTAGTGTACGCAGGTCGCGGAATGAGGATGGCGGGCGCGGCTCATGCGTCGTTCGCTGCCGTCTGTTCTTCGCGCGCATATTGCGCGGGCGGCCGGCCGACGTGGCGCGTGAACGCGACGCTGAACGTGCTGGCCGAGCTATAGCCGACGCGCCCCGCGATCTCCGCGATGCGGCCTTCGTTTCGGCGGAGCAGGTCTTTCGCGAGCGCCATGCGCCACGTGAGCAGGTATTCCATCGGCGCGACGCCGACCGCGCGGCTGAAGCGTTCGAAGAACGTCGAGCGCGACAGTGCGGCCTCCTTCGCCAGTTCGACGATCGTCCAAGGATGCGCGGGGCGTTCGTGCATCCGGCGGATCGCGGCCGCAAGGCGGCTGTCGGCGAGCCCGCGCACGAGGCCGGGCGACGCGTGCGTGCCGGACGTGAAGCGCAACGCCTCGATCAGCAGCACTTCCAGCAGGCGCGCCAGCACGATCTCGCGGGCCGGCCGCTGCGCACGCGATTCGTCGCGTACCAGTTGCACGAGCGTGGTCAGCCGCGGTTCGCCGCGCACGTGCACGAACCGGGGCAGCAGCGACAC
>STHB01017202.1:0-12528 GCA_018908115.1 Anopheles rivulorum
TCGTGCATTCGCTGGGTCTCCTATCCATGCTGTAGTACCCCTCATTCGGCTCGTGTTATTTCCGCTAACGAGTGAGCGTTCGCTTTACCACCGGAACCACTAATGAAGACAACGCCCGAAACCATGAGTTGTGGTAAATCAAGCGGAATCACAGAAACTGGAACAAAAAAAAAACCCCCACCGAACTTCCTCGTTCCCTAAGTGTTTCCCACTGCACGCTACTAGCTTCATTAGCTTAGCCGCATACCATACGATACGGTTGATGAGGATGATGATGCAGCTAAAACATTGTTCTGTGGCGAAAGCGGCGAACACAATCTGTATCGCCACCAATTGACTCGTCGAGTGCGTACTCGTAAGTAAAAAAGCTTTACCGCTAAAATCGCTTCCAATGCGTTACTGGTGTGCTGGATCCTTCGCAAATGGATGAGATGGCACATTAAAAAAACAGCACGCGGCCAGTTGCTGTTAGTACACACTTCCAAAGGCAGTATTCGAAAACCCCAATACCGGAAGGGAAAAAATTGAATCATCAAAGTGTAAATGGGATTGTGAATTTTGTAAGCATATCCAAATTGAAATATTGCATTAAACATAATTTAACCACAGAAGTGATAAGAAGTGTTAGTAGAAGTAAACTTCCTACTGAGATATTTACACTTTTCTAAGGTACCGCACCTAAATTGCACCAACAAAAGCAAGATCAAAAATTAGAAAACGCACGCACAAAGACAAGTAAACCGGTGGTCATCACGCGGGCGAGGCTACGCAAAACCTTTGAAATGCTAATCGCTCATTAGCAATTCGGAAAATTTTACCATAGCTCCCGCCCTGGGAGGAATCCAATGTCCTAGTTTTGAAAATATCCAACCAAGAAACACTGTGGCCATGAGCAAAACGGGTTGAAGGAATGGGGGTGCAGAACAGTCATGCCCAACATCCACCACCGGTAACCACAACAGTAAGCGATCGGTGCGGATTCGGTTCATCGGTTTCGGTGCACTGGCCGAGACAGCCAAAAACACACGCTGGCTGCTGCCAAACCGCACCACAGCGCAAATGCGTTCGTTTTTGATGTCTTGTCTTTGGCCCGTGGGATGTGCTAGCATTTTGTTGACTTCGGCTTCGGCCGACCAGTATGCATGGCTGTCTGCCAAAACAGTTGGCCGCGCCGGCAAACCGACCCTTTTCTGTTTCGGGTGATGATTTAAAAGGAGCTTTTCCGGTCGGGCGGAGTCAAGCCTAAAAGCTAAAAGATCCAGCGTGCTCCGTGTGCTTTCTACAGCCGGTACGGACGAAACGGGCCCAGATTATCATCGATTGCGTCAAACTCTCTGCGGCATAGTCCAGGGCTGTTCGACGTTTGGCAAAAAACCGAAACGAACGTACCGAACCGAACGGTCCGAAAAACATAACCGAAGGAATGTGTGTTTTTCGACCGGGCCATTTTCTAACACACTAATGTTTCCTTCCGGTCATCGACCAGCAAGAGTGGAGCTTCCTTTTCTTTTCTCTTTTTGTGTTTTTTTTTTTTATTTGCTACGCGTACATGAAAGGATATTTTTGCACCAGTGTTTGCAACCGCGCAAACCGAGCACAAGCGACAACGGTCCCGTAACGTAAGGACCGGACCGGACACAAACCGAAAGCAGGCAAGCAGTTCGCCCGACCGTCGCTCGAGTGAATAAATAACGCATTCGCATAAGTACAACTTACGCTCATGGCGGGTCCGGGCGAACGGTTCGCATTTGTCTTTCAGTTAGTGGTCACCGGGTTTTATAGAAGACAATAAGCTCCAGGAATTAGATTCGCACTGTAATCCCGTTGAAAGGCACACCACCATCACCGGCACCAAACGGACGCCAATCGATGGCACTAGGGGCTCGGAAAAAAAAGTTAAAGCAGCAAAAAGCTGCCCGCCGCTTGCTTGCCAGATTATTTTAACACACACATTAAGGATAGGACCTCACCGTATAACGTACACGGTGACCATGCCTAGCCCGGGCTACAACGTTTTACAAGAGCTTTTGACAATTTGATTAGCTCTACGAGGCGCAGGACTGGACGTTACCAATTGCGAGCTTTTATAATTTAATGCCTGTTAAGTAGTGTGCCACTTTACTCTTTCGCCGTTTTTCTGGAACTCGCTCGCTGTAGTCGTTTGTGTGTGACGAAAGATTTCATTCGAATAGTACCATGCATTACAAATCGGATATTAAGCTCACTTAAACAATTAGTAGGATGTACCAGAGATACGTTAAGTAGGGAATGAACATTGACGATGCATTTGACTGTTGTATGGTGAGTAGTTTCGTGAGTACGTTTCCGTCAGATAGAACTGTCTGGTTCACTTTTATCAACGAGTAGAGTTGTTTATTCTTCAGTAACTAAAGTGCTTAATTATTCAGCTAATTTGTACAAGTAAACCTATATTTACATCTCAGTTGAAAAGTTAAGCATAAAACGGTAGTGATTTATTAAAGTGAAAGATGGACATAAGAAACTGCATGTTTTCTAAAGAATCTAGTGGATTAATTTGTAAAACTAAAAACAATTCATTCTACTTACATGTTAAATTTAAAAGTCTTTTGTACAACCGTTATTTCTGAAAGGCATTTGATCTTCATCATCAATATTACATTAATCATATTAAAACAACGTAATGTTAACGTAATGTTAAACCATATTCTCCTTTCCATGCGCGAAACTTGCAACAGTTTTGTTTATCTTCCCAATGGAAAGGCACCTTTTACCACCTGAATGCACTTTCAAAGTTTAAGTGGGGCTGTGTAAAATTAGCCTTAATGTTGTGCTGCGCTGCATTGCAATGCCAAGACCGTACGAAATGGGGAAAGAAATCTCCGTACCTACAACTATCTAAGCGACACAAAACTTTCGCGAGTTCTAAATCTTGCCCAAAAGCGTGAGCACGAACAGCAAAAGTCAAATTTAACCCACTCCTAGCGCCCTTCAACCATTCGCACATCCCCTCGAACTGGTCTGCATAAATGCACCCGAAGGGCCACCAAATTCTCGGACGATGATGCATTTATGATGCATAAATTATCCACCCACCAGTCCGAGCGATCCTGCCGGCCCGAACGCTCACCGATGACACAAACCAAGTGCTCTTCTATTATTTTATTGCCATCGTGCAATCCTTGGCATGTTGGTGGTGGAGAAAATTCGAGAGAGAGAGAGAGAGAGAGAGAGAGAGAGAGAGAGAGAGAGAGAGAGAGAGAAAGAGAGAGTCCTTGGTCCTTGGTCCGCTGGTGCCCTTTACCTTGGACCCCGTTAACATTATCTGCTGAAAAATTGCCAGGACTTTGGACAAAAGTTTGCCTTACGCCAAGTGCACCGGTATCGTTGTTGGGGACCATTTGTTTGTGTTTTTTTTTTGTTTTACTCCCACCGACCCATTCGCGCGACCGGAAAATGGTCCGTCCGGCGCAACATTTTACACCGTGCGTTTCACACGCGGAACTCTCACGGAGCAACATAATTAATTTCTGTCATAATATTTTCAACAAAAGATAAACACACTAAATTGTCGCAGCAAGCACACTTGGTAAACATAAACTTCCACCCTGGCACTGGCCAGTGTTTCTTTCTGTGCCATACACTTGCTGCTTCGTGAGGTCGGGAGGTGATCGCCACGATGCTTTAACAGTGTGAAAAAAGTTTATCGTTTGCCCGATCGAATTTACATCGTACTTATGGGCTATTTTCCGTTCAATAATTAACCATTAACGTCCGTTGGCATTTTATCGATACTAATAATCCCGTAATTCTTTACATTTTAGTAGCATAACTTAACGCATACATAACGTAAAGTGGTACTTTCATCATGCGCTTCACATTTATAAAAAAAAACCTACAATCCCCAAATTATTAGAATCTCGTTCTCTTGTACCCACAAAAAAAACAGGAAAAAGAATGTGAAACCATTTTTCTTTTTCCGGAAAAGAGGGACTTGCCGGCAACGCTTTGTTTATTAGTGCCTAGCAAAAGCTTTTAGCCTAAATGCTACAATGTACGAGCGGCACAATTTTTCATGAAATATTTATACTTTTTTTTGTTCCAATACGACACTCTCTCTTTCTCTCCGGTCTGGCTTTCCGTCAACCGATGGTTCGTGCGTAACCATCGTTTAATTGATGAGAACCATTCACCACCGTCCCAAAAGGGATCCGGTTCCAAAGGCATGATGACGTACACCGTACACTCGGAGCCATGTTTTGTCAGTGGTTAATTGAAACAATTGATTGTTAATCGGTTTTTAAGCGATTTTACAATGAAAATATATTTCATCCTTTTGCACGATCCGGTCCGATCCGTGGAACCAGATGAATATTTAACAAACGTTTATGAATGTAAAACCAAACAAAACAGTGTGATGATTTATATAAACAGATGCTTGGCACAAAACACAAGTTTTTGTTTTATGTAT
The DNA here is from genome assembly GCA_018908115.1 of Anopheles rivulorum. NCBI lineage: Eukaryota > Metazoa > Arthropoda > Insecta > Diptera > Culicidae > Anopheles > Anopheles rivulorum. The sequence continues at coordinate 4,451 of STHB01017202.1, forward strand.
AGAAAAAAGCTACCCTATCAGCACGTAACATAACATTGTTTGCTAATTTCTGGCAAGCGTAAAACACAATGTACTCACCGTAGGAAAAATGCGCGCTACCGCAGTACCGCAGCACTAATTGATTTCGTTGATATTTTACAAGTGACCAGACCTGCACCATTAGTTGCAAAGCCGGCTTTCCGCTACAATTAAGTGTAGCTTAATTGCATTATTTTATCGATCAATCGCTTCAATCGCCACAGACACAAAAATCCATTTTTATCGCCCGGCCATATTATTTGCCGGCCGACAATTAGCGGCACCGTACTGTGCTGCATAGGTTTCGGTTTGTTTCGTGGCTAATTAAAAATAAAACAAAAAAAATAACGGAAATCAATCACTTCACGCACTCATCCTTCGTTCAATGCTGTGTCACAAGCACGTACACTTACCTGGCTGTTTGGCAAAAATGGTCACCACAGCAAATAATTGCACCGGTGAGGTGCGTGGTATTTTTGCAACGCTTAAAACGATTGTTGTCGAGATGCTGCTTGATCCATTGTGCGATTAATGGTACTCCGGTTAGAGGGAACAAATGTAACATTTACCAGTTTCGTACTGAAAAGATAGCTTTATTTTAATTCGAATCGTCAATATGACAAAATGACGTCATATGACAATAAGACAATACGACGTCAGCAAAAATAAAACTTCATTTTACAATCAACACTCTTCTACCATGAAATAGATTGTTCATTTTCCGATTAACAAACAGCAAAACTGGGTGGAGAGATTTTGTAGTTTCAATTACATTTTATTTTCTATCGATTATGCTACCCTGTCTATGTTTTAATTATATTTCAATTGAATTTAATTCCATTTCAAACATTCATACGGTGTACTTACACACTCTGTACTTTGGACTCACAAAAGGACACTCTTCGGTTTTAAACCTCAAATGCTGCTGATCGTGCCTGGGTGTACAAATTGACGTTTTTTAATTTGCTGATTGCTTGCAAATAGTAGTGTATGTGAAAGAAAGAATACAAAACTACCTGCAAAACGCACCACATCTTAACATTGCACTACTGCAGTATGTAGTGTCGAATAAGATGCAACACAGCAAACAAATATTAATTAAATTTACAGGGGATAGATTGCTTGGATCAATTGGATAAAAACGACACTGAAGGGAATGGTTTCCCTAATAAAAGATTTGATTACTATTGTAAAATAGTAGGGATTCAAATTCCTGAGGAATACCTGATGAATAATGGCAAATATTGGGCAAATGTTGGCAGCATGTTGGGCAAATATTGTACTACGGTCTCGCACTCTGTCGTTTGACTGAGATGTCTTCCTGTGTGTGTCTTCCTGGGTTGTTAGTTCGTCAGTACGAGTTCTTTGTCGGACGTATTCGTCAGTACATTTTCTGTATGTCCCCTTATCAATTGCATTTTTCAGCACATTGTCATGATGGACAGACTTATCAGTTTTACAAGAATTCTTTCTCGATTTGTTTGTAGTATTTTAATGAACGTGAGTAAGTGAGTATGAAAATCGAACAAATTACTCCATAATTATTCCGATCAAACTAACCCGACGCAGTACGGGTTAGTATAGATCATTACTTTCTTAAACTAAATAACCCCGGAAATGCGGAAAACTAGCATTCCAGCGAGAACTTTGTCAAAACTATTCTTAGTTCCAATCTCTATTTACTATCTTTCTCACCTATTTGTTTTCATTCCAAGTTTTAATAAAGCTTGAAGAAACTGAATTGTGGAGTAATATTCTACCATCTTCACTAACACTTTGCTGTCAGTTGGATTTTTACTACTATTCCCGTCGAAGGATACAGGTACTTTTCAGGTACTTTCGTGACACGGTAGCTTCTGTTGATTTTACGCTCATTTCCTCCGGTGTGTGTGTGTGTGTGTGTGGCTAAAGTTTCCATTTGTCAATTGTGCGGTTCTGCTCATCGCCGTAGCGAAAAGATTGTCTTCTCCCTTCATATTCTTCAGCACAGTGCGAAGTTAACGCAAACGCTTCATATCAGCATTGAGGGAAAGGCAAACTATAGCAACAACTAATGCAAAAAAGGGGCAACAAAGATGACAAAGAAGAATAAAAAAACAACCCCGGAAGCACGAAAGTATGGGCAGATGACATACACACACACACACACACAAACCTGCACTCGTGAACTGAGCGGGTTCGGCACTGCGTCACTGTCAAAAACTTTTCATCAAAACTTTCCACACAGCGACGGTACAGTCATTCATCAAACTTGCTTTGCCAGCTACTCGCAAAAGGTGTTCCCAATTTCCTTTCTCCCCAAAATGTAGAACGTACATGCGTTCTACCTTACCGCATTGCCTTGTTCCGTCCATCCCGCGGGTTCCACTGCCACCCGGAAGCACCATTTCACGGAGTCAGGATCTTTTTCTCTTGGAGCGAAAAATCTTGTTGGAAAAGTAATTTATGTTGCTGCACTAGTTTGGATCGCCCGGCGTTTCTTTAGCTTCCCGCAGTACACCCTCGGTACACTTGCGGGGGTCACTTGTACACCCCACCAGCAAACCCGCCTTAAAACCACCAACAGCAGCACATCAAACACCGGTAGCTTTGACGCATGATGCTAAGATGGCACCACGGAAAAGAATCACCGAAATACGTGCATTACGCTACCTTTTCTGCTTTGTGCTGCTCGGTGCAGGCACACGTACCACGGGGTCTTATCACTCACCGGGCGCTATTGCCCAGGGTGTAAAAACGGACTCCCAAAAAGAACAACAACAAAAAAAAAATGCTGTCATTACACACAACATGCACAACTTCAACTGTTTGCAATTTGCGCTTCCTTTCATTTGGCGTGAATGTGTTAAACTTTGGCCCATTTCGTACAGTGCGCAACCGACTTTCGGAGGGAACTGGCCGGGCGGTGTAAGGTTAATTTTATGCGGGTGATTGTGAGCAGGTTACCGAAAGGGAGTGTTCTTTTTTTTGTTTGTTTGTTATGCTGCTACTGATAAACATCCTAGAACAAAACGCTGGTAAGCTCAACACAGCACACGAAGGCAAACGATTGTCACAAGAAGCTTTCGTTTTTTTATGACTTTTCCTAACGTAACCTAACGTAATTAAGACGCACAAACAAGGCAACACACGGGCACTACATCGTACAAGATTTACCCATTTTAGGGTGGGATGGGGCTTGATGCGAGCGAGAATATTATAACCTTCACAAGTATCTTACTTGCCTAAAAAGAAACCTTTTGCAATTAAAAACTATATTTTGTTATTGAAGTTTTTTTTAATCAATGATGGTTGTTAACATTTTTCATGTGTTTTATCATTGCTGTTCTATGAAAAAAATTATTTGTAACTAAAAAACGTTTGAAAATGTGCACAAAGCAAGTAATTCGAATTAATAATTATCCTAAGAGCATATTTATCCAGTCACATTCATCGTTAACAAACGATTTAATTATTTTTTAATTTCCTAATTTTAAAAAAGCTGCTATTGCACCAATATGCACAAATAGATGAGTTTCAATTTACTAAACAGAAACCAAACGAGAAAGAGAGAGAGAGAGAGAGAGAGAGAGAGAGAGAAAAAACATGACAAATGAAACACATCAATAAATTGACTTTTATTTTATTAGTTCCCACAATTGTTCACAGCATCACCCATCCCAGCCAACGGGGGGAGGGGGGGGGGGAGGCGGTAGCCACTGCCGCAAGCTGGCAATTCGTCCACAGTCAAGTGCTGTCCCGATTGTTTTGCCGTCTATTTGAAACTTAATCTTTCAGCTTTCCATTCCAGGGGCTGCAGGGTTTAGATACAGCTGTCGGGTTGCGGAAAAACCTTCATCCCCATCTAGCTAAATCCGTACTATAAAGTATGGAGATAAAGCAGTAAACAAAAAAAGAACAAGGGAGAGCGATCCCAAAACGAAAGCATTACCACCCATCGTTTAAATGGGATACGTTCGCCAACGGGCGCCAATGCTTCACCGCGGGTTCCACTTCAGTCGCAATCAAATTAATGACATGCATTATTTATATTTTCTCCACTAACTGATATAACTCTTTGCCATCTTCTTGTTTTTTTTTTCTCTCTCTCTCTCTCCTGGAAGCTTCGGGCAAAGTTTCGACATTTCGCTCCGTTCCGGTAAAGCAAGTTGCAGATTTTTGGTTTTGTTTCACTTTTTTCGAAACTCTTACCAAAAAAGGGATATGATTTTCATCATTACCCTGGTCCTGGCTAGTACTGTTGGCGAAGGAAACCGTTTGGTGCGATGCTGTTTGGTAAGCTGTTGTTCCTTCACATCGCTGCCATCATCCCATTCACTGCACATTCTCGGCAAGATAAATTCGTCTCGCCATGCAGCGCCGAAGCTTCCCCCGAAACAAGGGTGAATTGTTTATTCCCTCTTAGCATAGACAAACTCATCCATTTGCCATCCGAAAACTCGACCGTATCGACCGGAGTCGACCGGATTAATGATAGTGCAAGTAAAGGAAAATCTCAACTCCAACGGCAAACAACGGCTGCACGGCTGTACTTTTCTTCCCATTCCCAATGACACACTAAGCTAACATTCCTGTGCAGTGTGCGAACCGTACCATACTTCCGGCTCGGTAGAAACCCATAGTGCACCCGATAGCATCCGGCATTAGTTCACCGTTAAACCCGTTCGATTTTCCCTCATGTCCCGTACGATGCCGGGGAAAAGTCAAATGGCGCAACAGCAAAAAAAAAACGTTAAAAAATGAGCCTCACTTCGGGCAGTTTTTCTTTTTCCCGTACATTGTTGGGTCACCGTGTTTTCTCTCTGCTTGTTTATTATTTAAGTTATCATTCCTTCACACTCGACTCGACTCGTTTCTCACGATGGATCGATTTCCACTTCCTTCCAAGTATACTTCAATACCAGCTACTTGCGTACGTGCGTTACATGGATATAGCAAAAGGAAAGCCACCAAAAAAAAAAACAAGCCCGGAAAATGGTAACAAATCGACAGCACCGGGGAAACAAAAAGCCGAAGCGTTTAACTGTGCGCCAGCAAAACACGCTTGCTTCGAGCGGAAATGACAATGTCAACCGGTATGCTTCGCTGCAACACGGGCAAGGGAGCGCAAAAAGCTATTTTATTGCAGCGCAGATTAGAATGGAGATGAGCAATAAATTTGAAATTGTTTTCCGCCGTTAGGGATGCACTTTGTGGAGGGTTGGTTCTGCTGTAGGAACTCGCGCCCCCAGTAGCTGTTGCACTATATCATCCGTACGATGTCACACGACTCCCCGGACTCGTCACAACGAATCGTTTCCGAAGCCGATGGCCCGTTTCGAGGATAATCGCTACTGGGGTTGCACGATTTCTACCTAACTTTTTCGCAGCTTCTGATTGTTAGCTTGATTTTCCTTTTGTTTTTATCGTTGTTTTGCCCTTGTTCGTTTCCCGTTTTGTTTCCGCCCTGCTGATGCACTTTTGCATCACTTTCATTTCGCACCAAACAATGGCGCGCCGTGTTTCGCTAAACGGATTCCGGTGAACAACAATCGTTCTTATCTTGCTTTCTTTTTGCTGTTTTTGGTGTAGTTTTTTTTTCAAATTCAACAAACACACACACACACAGGGATTTAGATTCCATTCGTGCACTGCACCATTTGGCCTGATCGTACCAGATTTTGTGATTGTCAGTGTGGATGAATTTATTTTTGGTCACTCGTTTTTTGGTTCTATTTTTATATAACCTTCCATTCCCAATCTCCAGTTATCCAGCAAGTAATGCCAGTGCTAAGGTGAACGAGCTTTCGGGTATTGATTGAAATTCAATCAAAGCTTAAATACCATAACGGATCGGATCGGATCGGAGTTGATTTTTTTTTATTTTAAATAGAATTGAATTGTGCAGGTGTTTTTGAGATAGATTTTTGATTTTCGATATAGAATTTTGTTTGCAACCGAATGTCCTTTGGCCACTGCTGCTCAAAATAAAGTGTATAATATTATTTGTAATGAAGGAATCTTCTCTTTAAAATTTTAATATTTAAAAACAAACGTAGCATTTAATTAGATTCAATCAAATCTTAATACCCTTTGCATCCTTTTCTGTACAGTGCAATAGAAAACATTTTAAATTAACCATGTTAAACAGCAAAAACCCGAACAAAGTAAAACAATTATCTATTGACGCAAAAACACCAGCAATGCATTACATTACTCTATTAAATTACAATGTAAGATTAATTACAATTACATGACAAAACATCAACTACACTCCTTTGCTGCTGTGAACATAGGATCACATCACGTTTCACTATTCACGTTAAACTAACATTACAAATCCCTCACGTGAGCCGCATCTAGTGAAGCAGTCAATAATTAACTTTCAGCGTCAATAGAATTCCATTAAAGCCGGGCAGCATTTTGTTGCAACGCTTCTAATTGCATCGTTACCTCCAGCAAAAAGCCTTTCCACAACCCATTTGCATCCTTCCAGCTGACCGTGGTACTTTCCGGTTCGCTTTCAAGAGCGATTTCATTCCCGCTGCTCACGAACCGAACGTAAAGTAATTAATCATTCCATCAAACAGTGAACTACTGTCCGGTGCAGACAACGTTAAACCCGCTCGGTTCGCTCGGTTTGCACGGTGTTTTACAGCAAAGACAACGGTACCACGTTATCGTTGTGGCTGCCCCCTTCGAAAGTGGCCCCTTTTCAGTATCGGGGCCCCCACGAGCAACGATAAATTTCGATCCACTTTGCGACTTTCGTTTGGTCGACCGTAACGGGATCTTATTTTTCGGTCAACATTCAACCCGCCCAACCCAACCCCGAAAACCGGGGTTGTCCCGGGGCGGCAAATGGTCAGTAAATCATTTCACTCATCAGCACAACGTTTGATGACGCATTAACGTAATTAGCGTAGCCTGTACCAAAGTATTGGCCCCCTCCCACCCACCACCCCCCCTCCCCCTTTGGCTGTTCGGCCTGGTCGCGCTGCCTTTTGCACAACTTGTCTACGAGACAACGACCATCCCGATTATCGCTGCCGGATGGCGACCAGCAGCGCTTCAAAACCCATCACGGAAATTGGCCATCTGTGTACCTACGGAGCGCCACAGGATGATCACCGAACGACCGGACCCCGAGCGGGGATGCCTGGAATCAATAAATTTTGAACAGTCACCAAAAACCGGGAAAAGGTTATGTTTTCCACCCAGACCGCCCGTTTATGCATCCGGGATATTTTCCCTGTGATGTTGTGATGTACGCTGGTACCTTACTCGGGCTAAGGATGTTTATCCCGCACCGGTTGAATCTGGACCGTACCGGAACCGCAAGGAGGACACTCGATTGAAACTAACATGTTCCTGTGCTTGCTATGTGTATGTGTGTGTGTGTGTGGGGCTGTGTATGTATGGGACATGGTCGTGCGTTATCTGTCGGTGATAGATTTATGTTTTACCTAGCGGGATGTTGTGTTTGCAGCGGAGGAAAAATGATTTTCGATTTCAATAAAAGACATGCCAGTTTCCTGCCTTCCGTGCAACGGGATGGAACTGAAACTCACTTCTTTTGCGACAAAAATGGGTTGTCGCTCGTGGGTCTTGAAAGTGAACAATGCCAATGAAATTAATCAAATTTTCCATAATCAATCTAAACAATTTTGCAGATTTAATCATAAGAACGACACAAGCAAACATATTAACTATTAATAATTTGTACAACATATATTAAAAATTAAAAAAGATTACTTTAATTTGATTTTAAAAATCTTTTAGAAATACAAAACAAATCTACGAAAAGGATGCATAATGTATATGAAATGATTTAAATCAGCTCAGCTAACACATGTCAAATGTACTTGTAGCTTTAATGCTTATTTATTACACCTGCTAAAGGTACCTTTGGAGGCGCTATGGTAAATGATTTCTCGAACACAACACAGACGCATGTCCTTGCTTTTCAATTTTCTTTTCCATCCATTAAACCGTACCACACCAACACGACCACAGGTGAATATTGGGCTTGTAGTGCCAACCAATCCCAGTCCAATCAACGGCCGGAAATGGCGATCGAT
>STHB01017250.1:0-25940 GCA_018908115.1 Anopheles rivulorum
AGGAATAAAAATTAGCTTAGCTCGTACCTACGTATTGTAATCTAAGGATCATTATCAATATTTAAGCCGAAATGGATATTAAAACTCTCATAATAATTGAAGAGTTTGGTTTAATTTACGATGAAACCAAAATTACCATTCAAAGAACCAATTTTGTTGTAAGGACACATCGGAATGTTTGCAATTCAATGAACCTTTAATGTCTTTTTTCTAGGTTATAACTAACAATTATAGCTAGTTATAGATTTATAGCTGACTAGTGATGATTAAATCGTCATCACTACATGTATGCCTATCTTCCTGGTTGTTGTTTATGTATATTAAGGTCAACCACATCTTCAATCCAGATAAAGTATTTTGTTGGTGTATTACTGTCTTGTTTGGTTAGACTGCAAAGAACAAAGTATAATTTGTCTTGAATAGTACATACACGAAATTATTGACGAACGTCGATGACTAAAACCAACTTCTAATCACACTCGGTTTAAGTGCGGTTCTTTAGCGAATCGCAACTCTCGTACTCTTTAATATATTTAAACATCATTAAAGTACATTAAACATAATCTTTAAATAAAAACTACTCTAGCACCAGCACACTGTTACACTTGATTGTTTTGGGTATTAGCTTGATCGCTTTTTGCGCATCCGGCACACTGCAGCAGTGCGTGTAGCCCTTTCGCAAATCCTGCAACTCCTTCTGATGCCACCCGTATCGAGCGCAAATGTCTTCGCACAAAGTTTCTGCCCGGTCGGCGAACGGATTGTTGAGCGTGATGTGTGCAATACCCTTGCCGGTCGGTTGATGAACTATCACCTTCCACAGCCATTTCGGTACCTCGACCGAACCGTCGTCGCCCAGACTGAGGGCAACCGGTCGACCGTTCCTGTCGGGCAGCTGAAGCGTGTCGTACACACCGCTGTACACGTGCACCGTGTCGTTCTGCTGGGCGGCCACCTTCCTGGCGGCATTCTCCACACGCAACCAGTTGCCAGCATTGACAACCTGTAACGCGAAGAAATGTTTCAGTGTCACCGATGTAAACATGCGCCGAACAAACAGCAAAGATCGTAAAACAAGTTGGACAGCGTCAAGGTCAAGTGCGAATAGCCACAGTTTCGATGTAGTTTCCTCGGGTCACCCACTTACCTGCCATTCGGGTGCTGCATTGATAAAGAAATAGGTAGCGCCCGCCCAGCTGTCCAGCACTGCGTCACCGTCCGGTGTAAGATGCCCTTTGGCCAGATATGACGATGCGTTAATGTACTTGTTTGCCTGCTCGGGCGTGCCGAGTAGCGTCGCAAAGCGTTCCTGCTGGTGGCGTTGGGTGTAAACAGACGCTAGCCGTACGGTGGATGTCATTCCGCCCACCTTGAACGCTGGCCGATTGTTGTTGATTTGTGCATCTAGTAAATATTTGGATGATCGACAATGAGATCAATTTGACTGCGAACCGTGCGCGAAGCACGAACTTACGATTGATCACTCTGCCAAGAATGTGATGTTCGCTGTAAAGCGCGGAAGATTTCGCCGTGTTATAGCACACCTGGAAGTACTTGATGAATGGCACACCCTTAATGTGGAAACCAATGTCGTAGAGCTGACCCAATCCAGCTGCGCAAGGTTTGTCCAAAGGTTGGATCGCTCCAGAAACGGCGGAACTGCAACTGATTTCGCTTAAAGCGATACGTTTCGACGATCCAGCGATGTTAAATTCCTGGTTAGCGATGCATGAGATATTGGCCAGATCCGTTCCAGCTGTAATGAGCCATACATTCGTCAGCTTTTTCTTCTATTGATATCACACTCGAAACATTCTAACTTACTATTCGTGAGTGTATTTTTGACCGGTGAACAACCCACCAAGACCGACTCCGCTCGATTCCATTCAAAGAAGGGCCCGGAAGGTTCCAGCAGTTGAACCTGACTGCCGGATCGCGTCAAAAATAGTGGCACATGCTGTTGGGTAAGATTCCCGTTCAAGTACACGCGACATCCTGCGAAATGGCCAAAATGCCAAATTAGTATCGAAACAATTCATGCGGCGCGCGACAAATCGTGCCACGGGTTGCCTCTGCCACAATTAGTCGGCAAATGTCAATTTGCTGATGTTGACAACTGCACCGACAACAGCACATGTAAGCACGCTTGTTAACAAATGCCAAGTCCCCATGGGGACTTGTACTTGTACTGGCGCTGGAATTGATTAATAATTTGGCCCCCCCGGAATAATCCCGGGCACGGGCGGGATCTAGATTAAAGTAAATTAGACACGACCCCTAGCTTCGCACTTACGCGGGCCGCGTACTGCCGCCACAGCGATGTGCCTGGGCGTAGAATGTCTTGCTTACCGGCGGTGGCGCTGGGCAAAAGCGTAGATAACGTTATCAAAACGACGGGCAAGAACATCACGCTCGCTCGGCCGGCTTGTGCGCGGTTGTGTTGCGAGCGTTCGGCACGAGTTCTAACGACTGACTGTTTGCCAAGCCAGCCGCTACTACCAAGCAGTCCAGCGCGCCGGGCGATGCTCACTGACTCACTGAGTCCGTTGCTTTGTTGTGAGTTCGCTTTGTGTGTGCGTGTGTGTGTGTGTGGCGAGTTGTTTGGATTTACACGCAACGGCACGACATCGCTTAAAAGCTGTTGTATCAGCTGCTAGATGTTGCACGATGTAATCATATGCGTTCACCACCAACACCAAGGCGAACGGTGATTGTGTCACATTTTCGCGTCAACAAAACCATCTCCGAGGCCGGTATGCTAGCGCAAATGTCTCAGCAAATAATCATCACTTTAATTGCCTGGTAATGTTGTTGTTGTTGTTTTGTTGTGCTGTTGTTGCTGTTTCACGTTTGGTGTAACAACAACACAGCCCGGGCTGGTTAGTGCAGATGTTGCAGCGCTGCATAAACGATCTTCAAACGAGCGCGAAACAAAAAGGGTGAACCATTAACTAGAATAATAATGGTGGTACGAGACTGGTACCTGAAGAGTGGATGCAAGGGACACACTCACACACACACACGGTTAATTACCTCTTCAAGTTTTAAGTATCAAATACGACAGTTTAATGTACGGAGTAGCAACATATAAAGGTATCGTATTTGCTAAAAAAAACTTGTGACGTATAAAAGATCAGTGATACCCGGGACAAATATTATGAAAATAAGTATTTTAAGTCAGATTTAACAATCTTGCAAGTAGAAAAAATAAATGAATAAGTAACAAGCTAATTAAATAAATTAATAGATCAATCAAGTTTAATATAAATAAATAAATAAATCAATAAATAAATTAAATATTCAATTTTAGAACGAATAGATAATTTAAAAAATAAATAAAAAAAGAAACAAAACAACAAATACATGAATAAATAAATGCTTAAATAAAAAAATACATAGATTGAAGGAATAATTCAAAAATAAACAAAATATACATGCATCATTTGGGGCGGCCCGGTGGTGTATTTGGCAACGGCGCCAGTTCCTAACACGACCGGACCGGGTTCAAATCCCATTCGGACCGTCCCCCCGTAGCACGGTCTGACTAACCTGCTACGTGGTAAAATAAGTCTAATACGGCCTGTTCCGTTCTAACATACTTGAAAAAAAAATACATGCATCATTTGATAAACAGATGCATAAATGAATAAACAAATTTATAAAATATTATATATACAAAAAAAATATAATTAAATATGAAGTAAATGACATATTAAATAAATAAATAACTGGAAAATAATTTTTTCTACCATTTATTCTTCGCCAGACGGTACAGGTTCAAAAATGTGGTGCTACGTTTTTATTTTTCTATTTCGCTTTGCCACTGTGCTTTAAGTTTTGTGTTGAAATTCAACAGACAGAAACAGCAGAAAATTGTATTGCACGTTTTGCTTCCTGCAAACATTTCAAATAACCAATCACATTTTTCATTGGAAAGTAATATACAGCTCACTTTCACATAAATGATATTCCATAGTATCAAAAACTACACTTCAGCTTCCTTTCCCTTTCCCTTCAGTTCGTTCATTCCGTTTGTGAAACCTGCAAAATATGTTTCCCACATTGATTCGGCCCAGCAAATGCTATTGCACTTCTCCAAAAATGGGAGGCCCACCATCGTCCGGTACCATCGTATGGCGGTTTTTATTGCAAAATGGTTCGATTCGCTGGGCAGGGCACGGTACGGTACGGCTGGCGAATCTTTTACACTCTTACACTGTTTACACAGCAGTCCCGTACCGGTTCCGGTGCTGTTGCTGGGGTTGTGGGTTGAGTAGGAAACAAATTCCGCCATTTTCACAAAACGATTCAATATCATGCAGACTCACCGACGGCACAAAGGGCAGTGGTGCTGGGCGGGTACGGTTGATCGACCTTCTTGCGAGTTAGTTTCCCGACCCAACGCGATACCAACACACGCGCAAAGCGGCAAAGATTGATTTCACCAGTTTTCCGCACTCACAATGGGCCTGAACCGGGATGGTCGTCGTGTACGGACACACGGTACGGTTGTAGTTGTGAGTTGAGCCGATTGTACAGCTGCTTGATGGGGGACGATTTTCCCAGCCCTTGTTCATGGAAAGAGAGGGAGATAGAAAGTGAAAAAGAGAGAGAGAAGGTGGAAAAGAAAAAACTGGCCATCCGACCATTCGGACAGAACTGACCGGCGACTGCTGCTTCGCTTGTACGGTCGCTCACTTGCCGAAACATGGCCATCGGTATGGCGCGCGACCGTACGTATATGAGAGCATGAAGTAATATTTGAAATTGATATTAGCAGTAAGTCGGGTGGCCCGGGGTGAACACTGATAGGGAAGAGCGGCACCAGGGTAGGGCACCACAGCCCAAAATGTGCGGCATATAACTTTTTAATACTTCGTGTTCCTTTTCCGGCTGGCATCTTGGCGTTTAGGTCGCGGTTTTTTCCTTCCCTTGGTGCTCCCTTTCCCACCAATTGCTCTCCCTCCCTTCCTGGTAAACGCTGAAGAGCTGACTACCAAATATTGGTCCATATTTTGAAATACTGCCGTGTTTTATGGGCTCGTAAAATTATTTTAGAATTTTCACTTGCGCTTCGCGCGCACGCTGGGTACGTGGAAAAGTTGCGCTCGTGGGGGGGGGGAGGTGTTTTTTTTTTCTTCTCGCGACCACCGCGACTTACCTTCCAAAACAGAGCAGATGACACACACACATACACCGTTCGTGCGCTTGAAAGATTGTTTGAATGAAAGGGCACAACCTCCACAAAAGGTGGAGAAGAGGGTTACTGGAACAGGGTAGAGAATATCGTTTTCGGAATTTCGGTACTTTGTTGACATAAAGCATACGAAAATTGGGAAGAATGAGTACGAAAGATGCCCTCATGCCACGGGGAGGGAGGGAAGGGGGAAGGGGGGCAAGTTTTCCCGGTTTGCTGGTACAAAACCCCGGCCACCGACCCACCCACCCGGTATGTGGGAAACTTTTTACGCGAAACAGCGCAAAAAGCTTGCTGTCGGCAAGCGGATGATATCTCGTGACCGGTAAGCAGCGGCAACTGTGTGTGTGTGTGTGTGTGTGTGTTTGTGGTGGAGCATAAGCATCGTCTTCGTCTTTCATATTGTTACAGCAAACAGGAGGCACGGAAGGTTGTAATATTTGGCTTATTATTATTGAAACATTGTCTGAGTTTGTAAAAGACGGAAGTAAAATACAAACAGAAAGCGCCACGGTGGGAATAGTTTGGCGCGAGGGAACATATTTTTGAACTTTACTGCCAAAGCGTATTAAAGGAATGTTGTGCAGTTAAAACACACGCTCAAGCAACTTCCTGAACAGCTTGCACGGAAAGATGAAATGTGTGGTGAGATGAGATCTTCTCCTTACATCTCGAATATTGCCTCTTTTTAGCTGGAACTGTGTTCCACACTGCTCGTAACGATCCATTTTCTTTCTCGATAGCCTTTTCTCAAGGCAATAGTGCAAAACAAATGTCTATTATATTACACTTTGTGCCGTATTTATTTCTTTTCCCGTGCATATTTGCAAAGAGGTTTGCCGCCTTCATAAACTCTGCTTCGGCACCGTGGGCCGTGTTAGTTATGTTGATATGTCACGTACGCTAGCGCACATATATTTATTACAAAATAGGGAGAAAAAAGGCAAAAATGTATCAATAAATCCCCACGTCTATTTCGATGCAGGAACGGAAAAATGGTTTACCAAAATGGAAGAAGAAACCAAAATTGTATTCTCTCCTTTAGCCTCTTTTTTTTTGTTCTCCAAAAACTAGCATTTTCGTTTGGAAATCCCGAACACACCGAAATGCTTCAATCTATAGAATTCTGGCTACCGAAAGCCGCCCGGTATTGGAAGCAGTGCGACTTACACCTTACCAGCAAACACGACTTCGAACTCTCTTACACGTATGTGTGTGTGTATGTGTGTGTAAGGGGGTGGAGGGGGGAGGGAGGGTTGATGCAGCGTGGAGCACATAAATTTTACATTCTTTTGTTTCGCATTTAGGAAGATCCACCGATAAGACCATTTACATCACCAGTATGCTTAAGCTTGCTTTATGCGCCGCCACGGCACGGTGTGGCGAAGATTTTTCCTTCCCTCACACACACACACACACATACGTGGGTGGGGGAGGCTTTTCTTCGTTCGCTAAACTCGACACACGAGGATTCGGGTGGGCCATACGGCATAGGCAGATTTTACTGCCCCTGTCTGCCCGGAAGCGTGTGCAGGTCGTCGTCGTCGTCGGTAGAGCGGGCGGCAAGCCAATGTCTTTCATCAGCCGGCCCCGCGATGCGGGTGTCACGGCGCGTTGAGCCGTTAAGTCGGCCGAGCTCGAGTGGTTGGGCCGAGCGTTTCGTGGTAATCGAAACTTCTTCGCGCACACCGCAGCAAGCCGTGTAAAGAAAAGCCATCAAAAGAACGTTCCGGGTGGGTATTTGGGGGAATTGGCACGAAAAGGGGTGGGGAGTATGGGAGAAAGCGAAACTGAAGGAACAGCCAAAGTAAATATCTGATTGGTATTCATAAAATGTTTATGCATGATAAAAGTATTTGCGGAGTAAATAATCTTCCCACGAGAGCATTGGGCTACCATACATGTCAGCCCTGCTGACGGGCTGCCGGGCCAAGGGTTTTGCCGAAAACGGTGGTTACCACGTTCGCCCTTCCGTGTACGTGTTTCGCCAGGGCTTGAAAAACGGGGCTGAATTCGCAGCCCAGCGTGTGTGTGATGCTGTGCTGCCAGTTTTGCACGGATGCAACCGGCCGCACGTGGAACACGATCCATCCGGGGATCCCCGATAGCACCCTGCTACACATACTTTACGAACTTCGATATATAGATTGTCAATTCCGGACCCTGCTTGACGTAAACTTGCGAAGCGGCGACGGCAGATTGAATGTGTGACATCCGCGTCGATCTTGTTGCTGTTTAACTTGGCCTTAGTTTGCTGGCTGCCTTGTGGGAACGTTGGCAAACGAGGAGCGACGTGTTGTCAAGTGCTTATATTAGGCATCATGGGCCCCCATCCATTCATCGGTACCCCGACCTAGCAAAAAGTTGCGACTGTGGAAAAGCAAGCAAGAAAACCAAGGGAAACGCGAAAGCATTTTGCCGTGTAGAGTAGGCCACCTATTTCTGGTGTAATAAAATCATCATCATCGTCACCAGGTTTGGTGCGAGTTCTTCGCCATCGCCGTCCGCGAAAACCCTCGTCGGCACGTCGCCACGGTGGATGAGATACGGCGTGACCTGATTTGAATGAAATGCAATATTTTCGCTTTATTCAATAAACTTCCCCCAAATGTGGTGGAATGGTGCAATGTTTTGATCCAGCCACTCAGCCTTGATGGTCGCGTAACGAGTACGAAACGGTTTGGCGAACGAATTGTGTGCCGGCCGCGATGCCGCAACACAAAGTAGTGCCGGTGTGGTCGAGTGGCTGTGACTCGTTTTCGATCGGAATAGATCTTTTCCAATTCGAATGTGTTTAGATACGTTTTTTGTTGCCTTCCTTCCAGACCAGTCTTTCACACTTTTGTGCATTTCGTTAACGTACGTTTTTGATGGGAAAGTTTTCGTTTGGACCTCACCGCATCAACGTCAGTCAATCATCTTAAAACGAGAGACGGAAGGCGCGTGGTTGGAACCGTGCCAATGTAAACCATCTCGGGAGATTGAATTTAGTTTTGGGTAAGATGTGCAATAGTTGTGCCGCAATGGGGGGAATGGTCACCATTTTCCAACTCATTCATTTTTCGGAGAATTATTCTTCATCGTTTTGAATATTTGGTTAAGGGGAAATATTGGACAAGAAATGCCAGAAATAGCGCATCCAAATCTTGAAGGGTTTTAGTGCCCGAGACGGAAGATGCGAGTAAGATCCGTTGTCAGTTGATTGCATACAGCTACAGATTTTGAGGATTTATGTCATTTTGATTTGCTTTGCTGACGTCGGGACATTGGATGAGGATGACGTTAGGGACTTTCAATGCCCTAAAGGATTAAGGATTATAGAGTAATACAACATTTTTAACAGGAAGTTTATCAAATTTGAGTTGTTTATGTAGCAATGATTGGTACAACAGAGTTTAATTCTTGCGTTGAAAATCATTCTTGCCATGGTTAACCTGAAGTGATTCTCATAAAAAGACCTGATTGTTGAAGGAAACGGAGAACTTAAATCCTGTTTCTTAACTATTGAACTTTTAAAATATAAATAAAATTTAACTAGATCATCAAAATATATAGTTACATTATTATACTAACATTACGATTACCTAAATATTTTCAATTGCAAATTGTGTTTTATCGTCCTCTATTTTGTCCAAAAAACTGTGTTTTTGTCTATTTAACACAAACGAGAATACGTCCTTCACAATGTAGTACGCCTTTATGTCACTAGAAAATCAACTGACAACAAATACGCACAATCATCAGCGCACGCAAGCAGCAGTGCAAACGAATTGCTACAGGACGTTTGGCCATAAATTAATGAGCAATGCTTAACCACAAAAATCTGTGAAAAAGGCTTTGCTAGGAAATATTTCGCAAACACACACGACCATCCATCCATTTTTGTGCCCATTTCGCTTGAGCAGACGCCCATTAATGGCCAAGGTGAACCGTTGTTTCGCGGGTTGCAGGAATGGTTTCGGTGGATGAAAACAAAAGCCAAACCACAAAAGGAACATGTTTGCCTTTGCCAGGTTCTGGTCCGTTTTCCCCCGTGGTTGGTAAAGGGGCTCGCACAAACGTGGCGTGGCTTGTAGGATGTTTTCCTTCATTTCGTTTATTGCACACATCCTTTACCAGCACTCGGCCAGTAGGATTGTTGGTCAGGACAAAAACAAGAAGGGAAACCTTCAAACGGAAGCCTGCTGCACGGCACGGTACTGACTTTTTGTTGTGTGAAATATCTTCGATTGTATCGATTGTTGTATTGGTCCTTCGCTGGCATTAGCAGGAGCACCAGGTGAGGTGAGTTCCAATGGAGGTGTTGCGGATTGGCACGCGGTAACGCAAAACGAACCTATTACTCCTGCCTTCTTCTAGATTGGGACTTACGCCGGATGCGAACCCATTTCCCACTTCTTCCATTCCCCTCCCTTCAAAAGGGTGAGGACTTTACGGACTATAGTCCTGCCATATCTCGGCTGTGTATCTCTTTCTTTCCCTTCCTTTGTTTTGTTTTTGTTGCTCCATCCCACCATAACCTTAAGCGTTGCGTGTGGCCATCGATTTCCGGCCAATCCCGACATTGGCAGATCCCGGTAATCGGTAAAAAGTGCGTCGTTCGAATGGTTGATGGAGTCATTTGTCTGGCATTATGCCTTATGGTCAGTCATTGTTTATGTGCTTCAGGACCTCAGTGTGGAGGGGTGGGGAGGGTGTGGAAATGACTGGAGTGGGGAAGGCTGAAGCCACTTCACACAGACACGCACATACACATAAACGAGTTTGGGGTTGGTGAGTGCTGCCCATTGTCGTAATGGGCTCCCTTTTGCCCAGTGCTTAAGGGATGCTTAGGAGCGAGTTGGAGTTGTAGTGTGTCTCCATATATGTCGTTTTTTTCTGTATTGGTGTTCGTTCTAGTTGTTTGTTTGATTGTCCTATTGCTGGCTTGTTTAGTTTTTCTGTTGTGTTGGCAAGCTTCTCCATTCGAATGTCCAAAACATGCAAAAACGGATCTCGCTTCTTGCACCGGTACACGACGGTGTGACGACCATTGTCGTCGATTGTTTTCTAGCTTTGTTTGCCAGTTTCGTGCTCCCAAGAGATTCCCCCCGAAGCACCAAACCCGATTTGGATAGCAACTTCCCAACTACCGGGGTAGGTTTTTGATTTATCGAGGTACCGTTTTAGGCTAAATTAAAGATTATTTATAACCTGTAGAAACCATTCAGCGTGAACGATAAATCAACGAATTGGAAATTAAGGTTTCCCACAGTTCTCGCACGCTGACCATTTTGCAATTTACTGGAGGTATCCCGGTACTTGGGTTGGGCCGGGCATACTTGTGCCATAAGTGTGTGTGGGCCATCGAAGTGGCCGAGTGGTCCCAAAATAAATCCGTACCGAATGCGAGAAAAGGGGTTTAACCGTGTCTGAAGCCTTTCGTCTTGAGCCGGCACGCACTCCAGCTCGGCACGTCGTCCAGGTAGGCAGGCCGAAGGTTGACCCCGTTGGCAAAAAAGGGTACGGTCGATTATCGAGATTTAAGGAAGCATTCATAAAATTGGATAAATTCCGTCAATAAATCAAACGGAGCCGACTGTGCCATCGTCGACGCGGCTGAGGTTTTTTGTTTTTCCTTTCCCATCCGGGTAAGCTAGATTTGAGGGAGAAGAATTTCGTTCGTTTTCCAGCTAACATACCACTATCGGTCGTACGTCGGCGAAAGATCTATCAACGCTTGAGGTCCTCGAATATCCTAGCCGCAAACTCAGCGCCGAGTAGCGCTTTTTTGAACGATGTTAAGCGCAGACATAAATTTGCAAATAGACTTCACTTTCGCGTGCACCCGCGAATGTTTGCGACTGGGAAAATTGTTTCTTATCTTTCAATTAGGTTCACTGTTTTTTTTTTTTTGTGGTGCTGCTCGGGTTCGAAACGATACAGAGTGCTCCACGCGCGGGCTCCAAGCACGGTTTGGTCGTTGTCGGCGCCCGGGAAAATCGTTGTCCGCCCGGTCCCGCAGTGCACGAAAGTTATGAAACGAACGGCATAAGGAACTATTTGGTGCTTTTGTTTTGTGTACTGCGTGTCGAACGTTACCGCTTTGTATTTCTCCTTTGGTTTTTTTTTTGGTGTTCCTGTTACACACAGGTGCACTGGGCAATCATTGTCGGCAGTCGGGTCGGCCCGCACAATAACAATGAAGCGGATGGGTAAAACGCTAACCTGTGGCTAACTGACTCTTCGCTCGGCTCGGCTCGGCAGACAGCAGTGGAAAACACAAAAAAAAACGTGTTGAATGAAATAAAAAATGGTGGGGGGGGGGGGGGGGGAATCCGCAACAACATAAACTCCAAGAAAGGCAAACATCATCATAACCGGTGAAAAGTGTCTGAAATTTTGAAACAAAGAGAAAACCAACCACTAGTGGGAATGGAGTAAAAAGAAGGTGGAAAAAAGAGGTAAAAGAAGGGGTTAGGGATGAGGAAAAGTAAAATGCTCACCCCTTCCCATCCACCTCGTTTAGCAGAAAACCTTCCCGTTAGCACGTTAAAGCGATCGGATGTACGTTGCAAAAATAAAGAAGCGCGAGTTGCCTTTAAAACGGCATAATTTCGAATGGTCAAAAAAGCGGTGTACGGTAAAGAATAGGAGCGAACCAAAGCAAAAGCAACAAAATAAAACAAAACATCCTCCACTGACTTCGTCAATATTTGAACTCAACCAAATGTTAGCCTTCCATAACGAACACATATAGCACAGTAAGTACCCGGTTTGGCCGTTTGCTCCCCCAAAAAAAAAAACCCTCCAAAAAGGCATCCTCTCGTCCGTCAGTCAGTACAGGCACAACATACCGGATCCACTCCAGTTTTCTGCACTAAACGATGCTTTTAGGCTGTGAGTTGCTTGTGTTTTTTTTTTCTCTCTTGTACTTTTTGGAACGATTGAATGGGAAAGGAATAATTTAGTTGTCTAGCGTACGGAAGCTAAGCGAGCACGGCAGCAACCCCGTGGTACGTCGATGTGTGTGTCTGCTCGAAACAGAACAAATACGGGGGCGTCCGATACGCTGTGGATTTGGAAAATTTCCCTAGAGAGGCCCGAGCCTTTTTCCACTCCTCCTTCCTGTCGGCTATAATCCGATTCACTTTCCTTTAACTTCATTTTAAGGAAGAAAAATGTTGATTGAAGGAAAGCGAATGAAGGCGAATGTGTAGCGGCGGAATGAGCAATAGGAAAGGAAACACATATAAGATGATCGATTTGTCGAATAATTAGTAATAAGTCAATTTTGTTGATTGGTAAATGTCATTTGGTAGCTTTGGTGATGGATGAAATCAAGCGGCATGGTGGCCTTTGAACTGGAGTGGAAGTTTGGCGGGGGGGGGGGGGGGGGGAGGGTTTATACAGTGTTTAATATTTTTATACTGAGTAACCCAATATTCGTTAGATCCTTGACGTTACTTTCTTAATGTTAAATATTCAGGCGCTCTTTCATCGGTTCAATCTTTCAAGAATTGTTGATTTGTTAAAGATCTTAAGGGATATATTTTGTTGTTCTTTTAGTAATTTTAAACATCATATGGAGTCGTGATCAGTTGATAAATTTAAATTAGACGATACATTGAGTGAGAAATCATCTTGCATTAGCAGATTTTCTCTATTTATCATCTTGTTATCAACTCTCAGAATGGACAGAACAAATGTTTTTGATTACCTTGATGAACGGTTCTTAATGATGTTACCCTGTCTTTTTATTGCTAAATGAAAGAATTTCCAACATTTCAACATTTTTTTTATAATATTCCGATTCTTCGAGTTATATGAGACATTGGATATTTAAACCCTTATGCACTTTTAACTCTTATGAATTCTTACTAGCTTTAACACATAAGCTTATTCAACTTAAAATTTAACTTGTCTGTCACGTCCTTTAAAGTGTGATAAAAACATTGCCCAAGTTACATCAACTGCCAAAACCAGGCAAAAACTTCTCTAATAATTCAATAAAAACAAAGGACGGAGTTTTTGTAAATGTCGCTCGTCGAACACTTCACGAAATCTTTCTATCACAAAAGAAATGAAACACAAAAAACTCAAGATATATATATATATATATTGAAAATTAATGTTTCCAACAGTTTTCTCAAAGCAATACAGCAACAGTATCAATCGCGCAAAACACACAATGCATCTTCGGCCCATGCAAAGGGCGTTCTGCATACATAGT
Organism: Anopheles rivulorum; assembly: GCA_018908115.1. Classification (NCBI taxonomy): domain Eukaryota; kingdom Metazoa; phylum Arthropoda; class Insecta; order Diptera; family Culicidae; genus Anopheles; species Anopheles rivulorum. The sequence goes on from STHB01017250.1 coordinate 13,410, forward strand.
GGAAACCACCATTTTAGCCAACCGTTTACCATTTACGTATGGGGCACAATCTGTAACAAAAGAACGTTAATCGCTAACCCTCGAAAACGGAACATTTAGCACAGGTAATCGCTGCTGATTGCCACTCGTGCACGTGAATGACGGCCATTCTTTTGCTTCTTTATGATGGGGATGATGGGGAGCCCTTTTTTGTTGTTGTTGTTGTTGTTGTTAGCATGCCCTTTTACATCAGGCGTTCAGTGTCGGTTGGCTGCCGGTCCTCGAACTCGAACAGTCATACATGTCATCTTCAGCCATGTCTGGCACCGATTTTGCAACAACAACAAAAAAAACACACACACACCCTTCGTCCTGTTCGGTGACACCCAACCCTTATTCCGTTGGATGGTACATCATTTTCGAACCCAAGGCAGCGAATGCTTGGTTGCCAACCTTGACTGTGTACTTCCGTCAGTCGGGGATGCATGGATGGTTTCACTCTGTCATGACAACAGTCTAATGACTGATAAACTACTAGCGGCTTTGCCTTTTGTCAGTGGCAAACTCATTGCCGTCACCGGTACCCAGTAAAGGATGAAAAGAAAGGCAAAAGACGAAGGGTGATAGAAAATCTCAGGGATTCGCCCTCGGACGACAATGGGTGGAATTGGTTTTGTAAGAAAGCGGGCTGAGAAAACATAGGAACAAATAGAATATGAAGAAAACAAACAAAAAAAGTTTACCAGATATGGCCAGCAAAGCTGTAGAACCAACCAGCCCCTGGGACCTGTTCCCTCCTCCCCCTCTCATTCACATTGCCCACCGGAAATGATTTCTGTCCCAGGGTCTTCCAGGGACGGTGGACGGATTGTATAATTATGGTGCCTTTAATCCATTGGTGGCCGCTCTTGCCGCTTCAGGGCTACTCGTTCTCGACTTTGAGGCTTTGCGAAAAGTTGAAACGAAAAGCTAGGTCTATTTTTAAATTATGCTTCACGTCAGGGCAGATTTCCATGGCAATCCACCTTCCGACGGGCTGGGCACGTGGTGCATCCGGCCGCTGGTCCTATTTTGCCTCCCTGTCTGCCCGCGCCCAGAATGCACATATTGTCCTTGGTTGGATTCCTTTTTCATCCTTTTTTTTTGTTTGGTTGCCTGCCTCATTCTTTCTTGTTTTTCCGTATCTCACCAGTCACCAGCCGTCTACAATGTTTCATTTTTCGGTGCAGGAGTTATTCTACTACTTCCTTCTGCTTTTTTTTTGTTGCTCTTGCTGTCCACCCTGAAGCTCCGTCGGTCTTCACTCACCCAACACGGTTCCCATCCACTTCGGGAGACCGTTGGAAAAAGGAAACTCCAGCAAAAGGAGCAAGGGTGGCAGATACATCACGGTCGGTTCGGTACACGGTCGGCATTCCGTTGATCTGGTCATAATTTATCAAAAAAGGGTAATTTATAAGAGCTGAAAAACCTGGAGAAAAGCAATCCCTTTCCCGTTTGCATTTTATTTTTCCCATCGCTTTGAAAGGGCGCTTGCAAAGGCCTCCGAGCGTAAAGCATGATGACGGGAATTCAAAAGAGATTCGTGAGCAGCCCCTACAGCATGCCCTTGTTGGAAGTGTCATTCGGTGCAGAATGGAAGCTGAATGCAGTTGGGTATGCCTTATTTCTTTTGTTTTGTTTTGGACAATCTGTTTTGTGTCTTGTTTTGCAGAGTGAAATTCATTTCCATGTAGCAACTTGTCCTTTCAAAAGCAAAACCAAATCATAAACAGTAAAGCAAAATTATGGCAAAGTATTATCTCAACTCCAGTTCAATACCTACCTGATGCGCCGCGTAACTCTCAACCGTCTAGGCGTAATTTCGTCCACACTTTAAATCATCCTCAAATTGTTGCGACCCTTTCACCAGTCCGGCTGAACGAAACCAATCCCTTCTGTCCGTTTATCTCTTGCTCGCTCGCTCGCAACACACGATTGCGCTAATTTAACGTCTAATTAGCAGGCAGAAAGTTTTGTTTATTTAATCCTACGGCAGCCCTCACCAGGTCCATTTTGTACGGTTTGACCGCTATCAGCTGTTGTCGGCACGGAGCATACAATAAAATTAAGCACAAAACGAAACAGCAACAAAAAAGTGGAATCCCCCCGCGCACTTAATGGCACGAAATGTCGCAAACTTTTTCGCCGTTTTTTTCATTACTCAAATCCAGTAAAGTTAGATAAATTTTATATCGTGGCCCTTTTTTTTGTTTTGTTTGGTTCAACCCTTCAAACGCCGGGTGCCTCCCCGATCCCGGAAGTGGAACGAACCTCTCGGTGTGAGATGCAAGTAGATTGCCACCCATGGAAGGCCCGCTGGCGCGTCCGTAAGCTGCACGTAAATTGTGCCAGAGAATTATGCCATTAGGGTGATGTTTCGCTGACAGCGCCTTAGGAGGTGATTTTTCACTTTGCCATGGCGAGTATTAACGCGCGCTCGCCCCAAAGGGCGCCTGTTTTCTTTTAAAGGGTTCGTTGCTGCTCTGCCCGGAATGCCGAGAGATGGTGAGGGGGTGATTCAACCGGTGGAAAGGATAAGGGGTGGTTGGGTAGGGCGGGACAAAGGAAGCTAGAAGCTAAAGGGTTCGGACTTGAATTTATTATTTCGACCAAATTTATGGCCTTCTTTTTGCTCTAATTGCTGTGTTTTATGCTTTCCGTTCCTGCCGGTTATGTGTTTTTTTTTCTTTGGGTCTTCTAAAACCCGCCAAATGATGCTGTCCAGGGCCCGCGCCATCCAGGAGCTCCCGCGTCAGCGGGAACGGCCGAGCCAGCGAGGTAGGCATCCGTCTTTCAAAATGCTGAAAAGTGTTGACCGGGAAAGCATTCTCCTGCTGGTCGTGTTTTTCGATGATAAAGGGACAAGGCTAAGTAAGGAAAGAAAAAAAAACTCAAAGGATCGTTCCCGATGGGGAGGTTTTCTTCGCCTTTTTTTTCTCTCTCTCTCTCTCTCACTCCCTCCAACAGAGAGTTGAAGGGTTGAAGGCGATTTTGTGGAAAAAAAAAATAGTCTGACCGGCTGCTATATCGGGGGCAGTTGGATTTTCCCTGCAAATGTCCCGAACAATGCTTTACGACCATTACCCCGGCCGGGAACTGTGTTTGGTGCTTAGGCACACGAGAGAAAAAAAGGGTTTTATGGCACTGGCTGGCACTGCCATTAATACTTATTTTTCGTCATTTCAAAAGCACCCCTTTTTTGGCGCCCGGTGGGGCTGAAAGGATTCTAAACAACGGGAGAGATCGGAGGCGTTTTTTTTTTATTCCTCTGTTGTTGTTTGGTACGATTTATTATGTTTCGTCACCAATATTATGAGCCTCGTGGAGACCCCGTTTCACAAACATTATGGGCACGGGATCGTTGTAATGATCGTTATGTCAGATGGTATGCGAACATGTAAATGATCGTTAACATTTATTTTTCATCCATTCAACTCAAGTTGCTAGCAAAATTTAGGAATAGTTTTTAATTTTTCAACGTTAAACGTTTAGTAAAAATAACAAAATAAAATCCATCAATTGTTCTATTTAACAACTTCACAAATCAGATGCATGCTGCGCGACAAGCAATGTTTGTTTTGCGCCCTGTACGCCTTCAGTACAGCAAAGCACAACAAATTATGCGATGTTCGCCCCAAATCAACATTTATGCTTGCGAAAGCCCTTTCGCACAAGTCGCCCTGTTGAATGACATGCTCACACTGCTTTCCGTTTCTCTCCACAGGCTGCGCGTTTTTGACGTACTTCAGTCCGGAAAGCGCCGTCAACGGTCAGGGCGCGTTACATGAGAAGCAGACACTACCTGGGGTAAGTTTTTTTCTGTTTTGTTTTGTTTTAACGCGCTTACTTAACCGTACCGCTAGCTGTTTCCTCGTTTCCTCGCTTTTATTTCTATTGCCGCATAAATTTTCCTCCATTTGCTCGAGAGTTGTTCCGCGACCGTCCGAAAATCCGGCGCAACACCTTTGGCGTGCGTTTTTTTTGTTTTGGTCTTGTGTTTTTCTTTCCATTCTTTGTTTTGTTCATTGTTACTTCTGGAAGAATGGTCCGGGGGAGGCGCAAGGGAATGTCCAACCGTCTAAGTACTCCTCTAGAACTAAGCCTAAAGAAAAGGGGTTTCGTGCTTGGGGTGCCGCTTTTACGATTTGGTTCGACGCAACAAACATGTCGGCAAGATGTGGTCCAACGGTCCAACAATGCGTGCACCGAACACCGAGGAGAACCCCTGTTGGAGAAGATTGTTAAACTTATATAGCAGCCGCTTGTTCGGGCGAAAGGATTTGACCAGCCGAACGGCCAGTCCGAACAGCAAGGCTGGATGTGCCCGCAATCTAGTTGCAAAGTCGAAGACGGTGGATAGAATTGATTTTACTATCGGCAGTAACGCAGATCGGTACGGTGCCTATTTTCCCATGCTTTCTCGCAGCTAGGTCTACTCGTGTTGCTCGCTGGTATATATGTGTGTGTCACTGTCGTCTGCCACGCACGCTACACCGTGGCGTCGCGTCCGTGCCCGTGCCGCTTTTATGGCTCGTGAAAGGAATAAAATAAAACAACAGCTTAACCAAGCGGGGGTTACATTTTAGTACCCAATCGCTCCCGCCAGAAGTGGAACAAATATCCCGAGCCGAGGGCACCCAATCGCGTACACAAGTGAAGTCGGTGAAGAAGCGGCCATCAAGCGTACTGCGTTTGGGTTTTGTGCCAGTTTCCCATCGTCGACGAATCGAATCGTAAGTTTCTGGCTTTTGAAGTTCAACAAATTATCCACCGGGTGGGCATTGCTGGTGCGCCCTGAACAACCAATTGAATTGGGGGCTTCTGAGGGCTTAATTTACCGCTGGCACGCTTTGCCAGTTGCTGTTCTCGGCGGCGTAATTGACACCGGAATTATCGGTAGGCGCTAGGCGCCTCGGTGGCTTTTGTTGCCAGGTTGTTGCCAGGCCAGGATTGGCATCAATCGATGCTTGCTTTTGATTGGAACAATTGATTGGGTGCTACACGAGCGGGCTTGTGGTGCATGTTTTGAGCGCTTCCCATTCTAGGCGCTGGTGGAATTGGTTTGTTGTAAAACAATCTTGCTGAGGTTTCTGGTCTATGTAAACAGGGGCCAATAAAAATGGATTCCTATTTGGCAGAGAAATAACCCTTAGTCGGATTTCTAGCAGCTAAGTAATCGATGTATAATGGAATTTCATTCTTCAGTATTTTGAAGCCAGGATTCATAATTCCTTGTATTTTATAAGAATTAGAACTTATCGTCTACTTAGAAATATAAAGATATATACTCTGGGCCTTGAAATTTTAAATTAATTCTTCTAAAGTTTGTGTTTTTTCCTGGGGATTTCTGCGATAAGTTTAATTCTCCAATGTTTGGAATCCTAGAATTCTTGCTATTAGACACGAGTTTATCACAATATAGTTAGAAATATGAAGACATAAACTCTAAATATATTGACTTAGGGTAATAATAATCAATTGTGCTCCTGAATGGCTATTTTTATCGTAAATCAATTTTTTGAGAATTTCTTGCATTCGTTACAGTTCTCCAATTTTTGGAATTCTGGAATGATTACTAATGGACAAGCATTTATCACAACCTACGCACAAATATGAACAAAAGATGCCTTCACATGTTAAGTAGGGATGTATTCATGCATTGAAATGCAAAATGGAAAACCTTGGTAGAAACTCATCGACCTGGAACTTGTGCCATTTCTACGATTTAGACATCTTACACTCTCGCTAGCTGTCAGATCGTAATCGAAGAAAATGCACCGAACACACATGGATGCGTGCATAAAACCCGTGGAAATAGATGCGGAAATCGAAGCAACCCGTTCTTGCCAACCAACCAACACCATCTCGTGCGAGTTAGTGTCTGAAGCACTGTTTACAAATGCAACCCATTTTGCCTTGTTTGTATGGAGGTATTTTTAAAAGGTATTAGACCCCATAACATCGAGTTGTGGGCCAATTTTGCGTGCAATCGATAGCGAATGCGTCTTTACGCACGTGAACGCGTCGTTATACTGTTTTTTCTTTCTTGTACGCTTCAAGTGTACTGAACGAACATTAAGAATCCGGGTGAAACAGCAAAAAAAAAAAGAATAGAACTACTGCTAGCAACCGCACGTAATGAAACTCTCCGATCAGGTCAATAAAGCAACGTGGAAAATGTGCTTTGTTGGTTGGGAAGTTTACCCGTTCCACCAACCCTCCACCCCTGCAGCCCCTTTCCCTTCCCCTTTCATCCCTCTCGTTACCCGTCGTTCGTCCTATTTTTAGCCGGGGCAGCACACCGACGACGAGCGCAAGTCGATTGGGGCCTGGCAGTACATCCAAGCGCTCGTGTGCTTCGGACCGTGGGTTGGGCGTTTGTTTATGCTCCACTTGACTGGAAAGATTATGAGAATATGATTCGATCAAGAAGGAACGTGCATTCGAGCGTGCGGATGCGTGTTCAGCCATATAAACATGAGCTGGTGGAAGAGTTTTTTTGTGTGTTGTTGCTGCTGTGTGTTAGCCTCTGGTGGACGCGTTTGTTAATATTTGTATCACCGAGAACAAGGGAGGCAACAGATGTGGGCGGGAAGGGAGGAGAGCTGAAGGAGATGGGCCAGTAGGTTGTGATGAACATGCGTGTAACTTGCATGTGCACGATGGAAAACCGCGTTGAAGAAATGGTGGAAAAAGGGGGAAATGGAAAAGTCGATTTTCCGTTGCATATCGATGACATCAATGGATCGGGCATGAATTGATGCAGCAGGCTTGGTAAGGGCAGCGAAGAGAAGCGATAGAATGCACTAGTGTAATTAGCATTCTATTGCTTTATAGTGAATTATAAATGAAGCGTTCAATGAGCTGCTTTAGGAATTAGTTAATTTTAAATAAGTCATTTAACTTTTTTCTCCATTACTTTTTGTATCTTACTCCTTTTTTGTGATTTTTTTTTGCTCTTTTATTGCAAAAGAGATATTTTTTTGTTCATTGTTTCAGAGTTCTACTTAGTAGTTTAATGAAATTATAACAAAAATTGTACATATTGCAATTGCAATAAAAATTAATGTTTAGTATATAAACATAATTGATCACGAGTGTGTAGTGGTCAGATCCATCCGTAGGAGGTCCGGATCAATTCGTGCTTAAGTCGAGTTTAAATAGGTTCAAGTGGATCGAGTCAGTTCGAGTCAGATATCGGACACAAGAAGATTCAGCAGTGAGCGATTCCAGTAGCTTCAAGAATGTTTAACCGACTCCGAGTCATGCTTATAGCATATTCCGATCGAGCCTATAGAATTCGGTGTACGAATCTACTGGAATCGTTCAACCTACTGCAACTCTTTGCACCGATGGATCGAATTGGAACTCCACGAATTGATTCCATGCAGCTCGCATCCAAATCCGGAAATCTGTACGATAAGTCATATGACCCATCATTAGTGTAAAATAATTCACCAATATCCATCTCCAACATGCAATACCCTGTAATGCAGAGCAATTTGACTCAATTATACGCAATTCTTAATAATTGGTCCCTCACCACTCAGAATCTTTCCTAAGCCGATGCATTATCGCCTGTTGTTCCAATTATTGTAGTCAATCATGCTATGAAGTTCATCGATGATTCATTCCCCGCAAACCCCCTACCTCCTCTTCCCCAGAAAAAACCATGTGGCTTGGCGTGATTTGACTGTCGGAGGGTGCCCATTTACATCTGCTGTCTAAACACTGCACGTCCGGAAACCCCAACAAAAACGTGGAACAAATCCCGAAAGCGATGGCGCAGCTCGTTGTGCGTTCGTGAAATGTTTACTTACGCTCACGGTACATCGTGTGACGCAGGTCATACACCGGGGAGTGGTTAGGGGAGGATTGGGCCACACTTGCATGTACCCACCCACCCACCCACAGCACCCACAACGCCACCACAACGGGCATTTTATTGGTTAAGGAACGGTTTCTAAAACCGGGTAACGCTTACAGCGTAGCGAAACTGCCCGATATTTTAAACAACGACGTCTGGCAATAGAAGAAAACTTTCCACCATCCACCGTCGCACCACTACCCACTATCCCACCGACGGGTTGGAATGCACGCACATGTGTTGCCCCGGGAACCCGGATCAACGAAATGGCGGAGATGCTCTACGCCCCTGGATCGTGATGTGTTTGTGCTTCGCCCTCGCCAAAGCGATTCGATACGATTCGGAGTTCGATTCGTCGATGTTTTCTTTACCACCCGCTCAACCTCGCCTTCCTCAAAAACTTCCAACTGGCCCTCCCCCCCCTCTCGGTAACCCATTGTCCTATCTGTTTCTGGACCGTGTTCATAACCATAAGATGGTACCGAAGGAAATGAGGTCCACCAGCTTCCTCACTTCACCACTCCACCACCACTATTCCCTGGTGGTCCGAGTGGGAGAAGGGGGGATGGGGGGGGGGGTAGAAAGTGGGGAAGGAAGGGAGAGAAAAATGTTCCCGAACGCGAACCCCGAACCGGAAAACTCTAAACCTCAGTCGAACGAAACCAGTCAGTCAGTCGATCTTGCGCGCGCACTCGAGGTTAAACGTTTGCGTTTCGCGTGTTAACAAAAACACAGTGCGGAGTCCCTTTCACTTAAGCGTAGAAATTTTATACCATCGCAAAATCGCTGACCCGTTGGTTTCTTTTTTGGGTCTGATCATTTTACAGTCCAGCTCGGGAAACGATCTCGCTCGATTGCTCTTGTTCTCTCTCGTGACCTGCTGCAAACCCAATTCCGTTGGGAGTTGAGTTCCAGCGGAACGATCTTCTCCAACGCTAAGGAGATTCTACATGGCCGGGCTTTGCGCAAACCACATTTTCTTTGCAGCAGTTAGTTGAGCAAGTTTTGCTTTCCACGCGCGCGGGTTACCGATTTTAAGTGGATCAGTGTGCAGTTGTGAAGTTGATTTGCTCGGTACGTGTGATGGGTTTTTGGGCAACGATGCATTTCGGTTAGAGGGAAAAGTGTCCAGGGTGCATTGTGATTCAATTTTATTATTTTCCACACACAGATATACCAAAAAAAGGTTGGAAAAATAGTTAAGAAAAGATCACCCACTGGTGTGTGTGTGTGTGTGTATGTGTGGATCGGTTCCTGCTCGTGAATGTTTATCGCTGCCAAGCTGGTGATACTGTTGGCCCAGTCAAAGCACGGTGAAGAATAGCGAGCAAATAAACCCCGGTTCGAGTTTTCACGATTGTCATATCAAATTACGAAATTTCATGTGTGTGTGTGTGTGTGTGTTTGTGTGGTGGCCATTTTATTCTTTTGAAAGGTTAGTTTCTTGTGTCGGGGAAACATAGAGGATGAGCAGTGAATAATAATATCAACAGCAGCACCGAAATAGCTAAGTGCTTCGCTAGATGAAAGTCTAGTGCGATAAGTTGTCTGATGTGCTGTGAAAACAGGTCGTGTGTGTGTGTAAGTTGATGTGAGTTGGTGTTGGACACGCCGGTCCAGTGTTTGGTTTGGCGTAGGGAAGGGCAAAAACAAGCTTTCATCCCTCTCCAAAAGTTGGCAGAAGTCCCCGGAAAAAAAACCCTCCCTCGGTGACGGTAGCCGGATCTCGTCATCTTCCCAGCCCAGCAATTGGTCATCCGAACAGCGCCATTGCAGATTACGATGATGGATAATGCTAGCATTTGGTATTATGATCCGTTATGGGTAAAGCCGTGTTTTTCATGCCTGTTCTTATAGTTTTGTTTGGTTGCTTTTCATTTTCGCTTGTCTGCTCCACGCACATCCTCTGCTGCTAGTGGAAGATACTAACCTAACGTCACATATATGAATTATGCTCGCTTATGTTGGTGGGCCAGCAACAAATTCGTTCCATTTTGTTGTCAGCGGAGCAGTCGTGTTTTGATGATGGAATTGAGGTTACATAAGAATGTATTCCATCCTGGCGTTGTGAAAATTACTTAAAGGGACTGGTTTTAGGTTGTTTTACTTGTTGTTCAAGGTGTTTATCATTTGTTTCTATGAAAACATTTGTTGAAGTTAATGTAATATATTTTAGAATAGTTTAGTTTAAATGAAAAGTTTTAATAACAAATTTCACATTAATAATTTATAGAAGAAATAATCTCCAAAATTTTCTATTTTAAAGAATAATTCTGTTAAGCATTTGAAAATAACTACGATTTGGCTAAAAATCTTGTAAGAAAAAGGTTTTAAAAATAAAATTTCAAAACGAACCGACAGCAAAATGTGGTAAAATATCTCTTACATCTGGATATCATTTGCACCACATTCCGTGCACCGTGTGCGTGTTTGTGCCATGGACTGACTTTCGCAATTGGACGGTGCAAAATTATGCCCGAAGCAATCGCTTTATTTCAACACATTCCACAACATCTAGCGAGTTTTCTCGATTTCGACCGAAGAAGGTATCGGTTTAAGCGTACAACGCCTTCTACCATCTGAAAGGGATTATTGTGGACCATCTTTGGGTGTTGCACACCTTGTGTGCCGTACAACTGTTTCTTTCTTACTAACCCGCTGGGACCAGCACACCATTGCACCTCCAATAACAACGTGTCGGTAGCTCCCGGTAGCAGTGTATGAAGTGAAGCTGTTTGTACTTGAACCGGGTATGTGTGTGTTTGTAAAATGAAAACGTAAAAACTGGGGCGTTGAATGAAGGTTTGAAACATGGTGAAGTCTAGATGGAAACGATTTATCACTCGCTCTTCCGCTTTTTGCGCCCCGAGTTCGCCCTGGTTCGCCACCGCCCATCGATCGGCCACGACCAGATGAGGCACGATTTTGGGACCGGGGGTCGGCTGACTCAGAACTTTTGCGCCCTGGGTTAGTGTGCAACTGTGTGCACATGTGCCCGGGCCCACGTAGTACTGCACGTCCACCCGACGGCGATGGAGAAATTATCGGACAAGAAGTCGCCGAGTACGTGGGCGAAGAGTGTGTTTACTCACGTTGTTGGTCTGTGATTGGCACGGATCGATTCGTTCCACTGTGCTGGCAAACGCGACGGTTTGGCCGGGTTTGGAGTTGGGAGCCGCGCCGGGTGTGGCATCGTTATGTTGATGGTTCGAAATTAATTTCATTAAAAAATCAATGGAAATGTTCAAGCGATTGTGCAGCTTGGTGGGAAGTGGGGAGAATGCACAGGATGGGAAGGTATGTAAAAGCATTTCCAGGTGTGGCTTGGCCCTTGGCAAATGTACGGAAGGAATGAAATGTAATGGGCAACTGTGTTGTGTGATACTTTCATTCGAATTTATGGACATGGCTGCACGTTGTTCTTGATGCCCGGAAGTCAAACAGGGCGCTTTTTGGCAATAGTCTGATAAAAAACTGTAAAGAAAGGTTTCCTATGCCCTTAAAGTTAAAGAGTTTTATGTTATTTAAAATTGTTGAACGTTTTCTTTAAAGTATTTTTTATTCTGCATTGAGTTTAAAATACAAATAAATTAATACTTTTTGTTCGATCTTGACCAAATTGTGTCATTCTCTAGTGAACAAATCAACCTTTTTTTCAGCTCACTTGTCAAATCGCATTGTGAACTGTTATTTTTGAGCTGTCATAATCTGACAGCCAAATAAATGTCACACGGATAATTGAAGTTCTATTTTACAACAAATGTATGTCAAAGTGCGTTTATATCCCGTCCTTTAAAAGTATGAATTAAGTACACAATTTTTTTTTTTTTTTATTATGTTAGAACGGAACAGGCCGTATTAGACTAATTTTACCACGTAGCAGGCTAGTCAGACCGTGCTACGGGGGGACGGTCCGAATGGGATTTGAACCCGGTCCGGTTGTGTTAGGAACTGGCGCCGTTGCCAAATGCACCACCGGGCCGCCCCTTAAGTACACAATTGATGTATTAAAAAAAACTAAACAGCCAGTAACGTCATGAGGCTTTATTTCAACAATGTTTTATTTCCAACATGTAATTCGAATATGTTTCTTAATATGATAAAACAATACGATAATACACGTGATTTCTATTTTGCATAAAAGAGTATTTGTCGAACTGACATGACAAGCTAAAATACCCTCTTCTTGGTGGTTGATCTTGATGTTTCTTGCACGGCTGTAGCGTACCAAGTACTTGGCGGCTCCATTGCCATACAGCCACGTAGTACGTTATCCGTGCATGATGAGATTATGGCACAAGAAAACCCCGACATGTGGGATTTGTACAAGGAAACGCACACACACACACACACACATACACAGCTCGTTTCACGCTGATCAAACAGCCACTAAAACCACGAGATACAAACACACCGAACGTCCCCTTTGCTGGGTTGCCCTTCATCTTTAAATTGTGCATCGAATCGGGAAGTTTCTTGCAGGGCGTTGCGAACTGTTGCAAAAACCTGGCCCAGCCACGAGGGCATGAAGGTTTAGTAGTGTTGTGATCATGTGAAGTAGCTTCAGGCGCGATGGTTTACCGTTTTGCGGGTACGGGTGCCTTCTTGCGCTTTCATGAGGTTTTAATAAACTTTCGTAAAAT